>CATKHJ010892670.1:0-26972 GCA_949750685.1 Vernicia montana
GTATGTAAATATAATATCGGGTCTCCACGGGGACGGGGATCCCCGCGGGGTGGGGAATATACTCCCCGTCCCCGCCCCATCCCTGCTAACGGGGAATAAATTTTCCCCATCCCCACCCTCATGGGGATAAAATTCTGGGAATCCCCGCCCTTTAGGGGCAAATCCCCGCAGGGAACGGGGATTTCCCGCCCCATTGCCATCCCTATACTCGCAGTACTCATTAGGCTTGTAGTTTCTGGATAGAAGGCTAGGGGTGCTTTCGGCTCCAAAGGCCTAACCATGCCGGCTTCAAAGGCCATCTTGTAGACTGTGCTCAAGGGAATACCCAAATCAGTGAACTCCTTTCTCTCTGATTTATAGGGTTGGTTGGTGATGGTAGCTACCTCTCTACCTTTCTGTTCGGTGGAGATAATAGAAGTGGAAGCATAAGAGTTACTATTCTCGCATCTTTTTCCAACTGTGTGAGCTTGTTGGAGCACAGTGGTGTCGCGCTTCAAGGGTAGTTTGATGGGCCTTTCGATGTTTGGCTGAATAGAGGTTCCTATTCCTCTGAAAGGGTTCAAAAAAGGAGGAAGGTCAACTTTGGTGTTTGGTGACATGAAACTTTGAGGAGCTCTTCCATTATTGGTCAGATCAATAACAAGGGTTGGGTTGGCATGAGTGATTGGGATTAGTTGTCTGGCATTTTTGGACACTTTTCTATCATGGGTAAGGCCAATGATAGGAGTTGGCATAGTTGCAATACTGGAATCAAATGTGGTGTTGGTCGAGAGAGGGTTGGGCCGATTGATCATGGAAGGAGTTATGGTGTTGGTTTGATCAAGATGGGATGCGGCGGAACTTGAATTAATTGGATGTGACTTAGTTTGATTAGCAAAATGGGGGAATGTGAAGCTGGTCAGATTAACACGGGGTGTGGTCAAAGGACTTGAAGCCATTAGATTCAACTTGATTTGGTTCAAAGTTTGCTTTTGAGAGCTCAAGGCTTTGGTGAGATGGGCCAATGCATTATTGAAGTTGGCTTGTTGAGCAGTCAGAGCTCGGTTGAAATTGATTTGTTGAGCGGCTAAAGCTTTGCTGAAATTGGCTTGTTGCATACTTAAGGCAAAGTTAAGGCTGGCTTGAAAATTCTCCTCTTGCTTTTTAAGGAGGTTGGTGAGGAGGGTGTTCATGGTATCTATGTTGATTGGGTTGGCCATCGGTACCTTTAAAAGAAAAAGGAAAATGAAAGGTAAGGATTTACACTGGAAAAGTATAAACAGATGCAACGGTATATTGAGAAAAGATTCCTTTCACCAGTTTTATTGGTTGGGTAATTTTGGGTGACGGACCACCAGTTTTTGATTTACGGAGTGAGAAGACTCTATTCTCGAGTTTCTTATGCATGTATGTATGTCAATGGCATGATGCATGACAAAAAAGTTTCATGGTAGATGTACAAGCTTTTATTTATTACGGTTCATGGAACCTAAGGTTAGAGGCTAAGGCAACTATATGCACAAGGGTGAAGGGTGGCTTGGTTTAAGGGTCCCCGTCCCACTAGAGCATCGATATACCTATCCATATATGAGTCAAAGAGACTCGCGTGGGTCCAACAGTAATGATTGCTCGTTATACCACCAAAATGATCGGGGATTCATCACGGGGTGGAATGCTTTCGCTATCTCCCAACATACTCAAAGAGAGTTGTCAAGCCAATGCTACTTTCCATCTAAAAGTTTTTCTAAATCTAGGATTAGGCAAGGAGCCTTTATTATGCAAAGTGATGCATGAAAGTCAATTTAAACTTAAGTGCCAAATGGAGATTATTTTGGAAAAAATTATAACCAAATAGTAATCCTCTTATTTGCTTTTCCTTTTATTAAAAAAGGGTGGCAACTAGTCCCCAGTGGAATCGCCAACTGTGAGGCCTCACCCAGACGCCCCTCCCCTCGCTCGGGGAAAATAATGCCTTAAGGAAAGGCTAAGTGATTTTTAAGGGAGGTTAAGGTATGAATTTCAGTGCTCACGATTTGAAGTAGCTATCGCCTTGGAAAATTGATTTGATTTTTAAAAAGGTTCGGGAGTCGCCACCCTAATTTATTTAAATGGAAAAATTAAGGAAAAACCTAATTTGACTCCAATTTATTAATCTTTGATTAATTTACCCAAGGATAAAGTCACTAGTCCTCGAACCAGATTGAGCTCGGAGACTAGGTTTTTTGTTAAAATAATCTCAATCTGACTCTTTAGTTTAATTTGACTTGAAAAATGATTTCATGGATGACAAGTATTAATGATGATTTATAATGCATGATCATGACATAATTATGAAATATATGGAAGAATGAAGAGCAAGTATTTAAACATCCACAAGTAAAGGAGAATATTTCCTCTAACCCTTATGGGTATTAGGGAAATCACAAAATCGCTCATTTACTCCAAAATAATTAATTTAACTAATACTATTAATTAAAATTTACAATGTACAATAAAAGGGGGAGGAGATTGATTGAGATTTAGATTTGAAACTTGGATTTAGATTCCAAGTGTGTCTACGTACCCCACTAAATGGGGATCAAAACCCACGTAGTTTGTTCCACTGTGAGGTGGAGGGGTTTAGTGATTGGTCAGATTGATTTGATTTGATTTGGGGTGATTTTGAAGTTGGTGAGAGAAGATGATGTACCTTCTCTTTGAGGGATTTTGAGTGGGCGAAGTAATTTTTTGGATCGAAATTCTATTTTATCGATTTTGGATGATGAATTTAAATTAATCTTGGAGGAAATTAATTTGATGATTTGGTGGCTTAATTACCCAATTTTTAATTAATTAAAATGATTAATTAATTAAAGTGATTAATTAATCTAATTGAGTGAAAACTAATTGAAAAAATTGATTTTTAATTAATTAACTAATTGATATTAAAACTAATTGAAAAATTAATTAATTAAAATTGATTTTTAATTAATTAACTAATTGGAATTACTCAAAATGAGTGAGAAAATTAATTAGAGAGAGAGAGAGAGAGAGAAAGAGAGTAGTAGATAGCCATCAATACTAGTTCTAGGGAATTTGAAATGAAAATGGATGGGGTATTTATAGGAAAAATGAGGTGGGGGTATTTTAGGTAATGAAAAAGTGAAAAGACAAAAATGGTAAGGCCTTTTGGGCTGAAAAATTAGGCTGGAGGGGCAAAATTGTCAATTTCCACGACAGGAGGGGGACCAGTACCGGACAGTCCGGCGGCGCAGCTAGGGGATTTGGCTGCTCCGCCGGGGAGTCTGGCGGATCCACCAGGTGCTCCGGCGATTGGCTTTCAGAATCTGATTTGCAGGTCTTTTTTTTTTTAATTTTTGGGTCAGTTTTTAGGGTATTCTGAAGTCTAAAAAATTACCGGTCAGTATCAGTGGACTCGAAATTAATTATCAGACATTTTAATAGTCAATTTTAAGAAAAATCTGGTTAGTTTCGGGAAAGTGTTGTTTGGTATAGAAAGTCCAGTCAGGATCCGAAAAGTATCAGTTTGGATAGAAAAATATTTTGGACAACTTTAGAGAGTTTAGAAATAATTTTGGAGGTGAAAAATTGAGGGTTCACAACCGCGAGGCAAAAAGACCTAGGAAAGGCTAGACGAAAGACCGCGAGACAGAAAGACCTAGGAAAGGCTAGGCGAAAGTCTGCGAGGCAACTTTATGTTGAGAAAGTAAAAGACCTAGGAAAGGCTAGGTGAAAGACCGCGAGGCAGAAAGACCTATGAAATGCTAGGCGAAAGACCGCGAGGCAGAAAGACCTAGGAAAGATTAGGCGAAAGACCACAAGGCAGAAAGACTGAGGAAAAGCTAGGAGAAAAATAGCGAAGCAGTTCTCTGTTGAGAGAAAATTTCAAAACAAGTCGATAAACACGAAGTAACTCTTTGAGAGAAAACAATAATCTTAGCTTGACAAAAAAAAGTTGCTTTTAAGGAAATAAAAAGCCAAAGAAAAAGACTCGGCAAATGAACACAAGATGATTTTCCTATTGAGAGAATAATAATTTTAGCAAGGCAGTTTTATTATCAAGGAGATAGATGAGTCGAATATTAAAGCATGAGTAAAGAAACAATTGACTAGTTCGATGATAATAAGAAAAGATTAGGTATATTTTAAGAAAATAAACCAAGCTGCGTATATATAAATGTACAAAGTAGTAAAGGAAAAATAGAATTGTATTAATTTGTTGAAATTAATTACAAAAAAAAAAAAGAGTCAATCATCAAGAGGCAGGAGGCTGTTGGAATAAGCTTAGAGCAGTAGGAGGAGTCAAAGCGGAAGCAGGACAAACTGAACTGGATGAAGCTGGAGACGAAGTGGAGCTGGCAGAACAAACATCCGCTTTGGCACATGAGCAAGAACCTCAGGGAACTTAGCAGCACAGGCATCAATAGCCATATTATAGCAGGATATCACCCTCGCAGCAAAGTCCAAGGCCAACCGACGTTTGTACTCTAAAGAAGCTAAGAAGTTTTAAATAATAGTAGCTTTCTGGTCCTCAACCTTTTTGCGAAGGCACTCAGAACTGTTAAGTTTGTCCTTAAGGTCAACAATCTGCTTCTCAGCAACTTCAAAGTTCCTTATCAGTTCGGGATAATCTTTAACTTTTTCCCCGAGATCGGATATCTCAGCCTGCAGCTTCTCAACTTTAGATTGGAGCTCCTCTATTACCTTCTGTTGATCTAGAAGATCAGAATTATTGCTCCTTACCTCAACTTCAAAGTTTGATAATTTGGCATTTAAGTTCACAGATAGTCGTTCCAATTTTTCAGATTTCTTGGTAAAGAGACCCTTGTAATGATCTCTCTCCTAGCCAAGTTCTTCGCTTCAGCTCGCAAGCTTTCTAACTCAGTCAAGTCAATTTGCTTCTTCTTCTCCTCCTCCAGAGCAGCTCGTAGAAAGGCAAGTTCAAATTTCAGCTCCTCTACCGCCTTTTGATTGGAAGAACGAAGAGATGAAATGACAACATTTTTCTTAGTTATTATATCTTGATTGGAAGAGAAGGACCGTCGCACCACAAATCAGTACCTTTCAAACTCAGTCATCTTCTCTCTAAATTTTTTATTAAGCCTCGCTAACTAAAAGGCAAAACAAAAAACAATAAAAAAGAGAGAGAAAGAGAGAAGAGAAGGAAAAAAGAATAAAAGCAAAAAATGAAAGTACATTTACCTCATCAAGAGTCGTCTCAGAATCTATAATTAGTTGTTCGGGATAAGCAGGCTTTATTACAAAAGGGACTTCGTTTATTGCTTGCTCAGGGATTGGCGAAGTACCCTCGTTTAAAAATTCACCCTGGGGTGATTGGAGCAGGGGATAATTTGGAGGCACATGATCCCTTGCTACGACCTCATCGGTTTCAGGTCTTAGAGCGACCTCGGTTCCAGCAGGGATTTCACTCGTCCTAAAATCTCTTACAACCTCCACATCTTCCCATCCTTCCTTAACAATTATCGAAGCAGGCGCTACATCAATTGCAATAGCCTCAAATAGCATATCGGGGTCGAAAATGGGAAGCGCGGAAGAAGGAATAAAGTTATCAGCCTACTCCATTTCATCCATAAAATCGTCCAAAAAGACGTTTTGTGGAAGAAGGATTGTAGGAGTTGATGTAGTTGCTCTCCCTGAACTCTCAATTGTTGAAAAGAGGTAAACATAAAATTAGCATGAAACAAAAGGATGGTGCACGAACTGAAAAATAGATCAAAAAACAAATGAAACTTGCTAAATTGAAGAGATCGTCATAGCAGAATGTTTGAGAAGACTCACTGCAAGCAAGAAACATACCTAAATTAGGTTCCGGATCGCCAATAATAGAAGGTTCGCCAATAAGGGTGTCTCCATGCGGATAACCTAGTCAATAATTTGATGAGGCGGAACTTTCTCTCGAATCCGTTCAATTATCACATCAAAAATCTGATTATTAACGAGCTGGTTTCTGAAAGGGTCAGAAGTAGTCTGCTCAGAAGAGGAAGAAGAATCACCTGCTGATTTTCGTACGAGCTCAAAAATGGAAAGCCCGTCCTCACCATCACTAGAAATAGTAACAAGAGGATCTTGAGAAGGAATGGTTGTGAGATCCAAGGTAGTGTTAGTAAACGAAGCCACCTCATCTACTGGCCTAATTATTGAAGAAGTCATAATCACTGACTTAGCAACCGAAGCAGTCTTGGCAGTTGTCTTGGTTTGAGAAGAACTGGCGAGCGTCGCTTTCACTAGTCTCCTATTCTTTTTGGGAACAAGCTTGGATTGAGGAGAAGATGCTTTCGTTTTCTCCCCAGTAGATGATTCATCGCCCCAGTCGGTAGCATTGGCAGCTCGAAGCTCATTAGTTTGTTCCACCAGAATCGGGAGGAAGGCAGCCTCGTTATAAGGCGAAGGGGTTAGGCTTAAGCCCTTCGACAATTCATGGATTTTCTTATAGGTATTATCTTTATTGGTGAGCCAAACTGCAAAAATGAGGAGGAAAAAGTCAATCAAAAAGTCGAATGCAAGAACAAAAATACAAAGTCAGAAAGAGGTGAAAACTCATCCCTAATGTCTTTTATGACTAGTTGCATAGTCTTACCTCGTGTATCTTGGATGCGGGAAGCGAAGTCAAGCTTCCCCATATCATAAGAACAATTGTCCTTTATGAGGGTCTCCAGGGACATAATTTCATTGGGTAGTAAGCTCATAGGGATGTCAGGAAGACCGTAAATAACAGAAACTTGGAGGGTGCCTCGGAAGCCGAAGCCCTCGCCGCCTCGGAATTGTTCCTTAACCACCACTGTGGTGAATTTAGTGTGCTAGTTGTTCACCTTATTAGGCTTATTCATAAAAAAATTACACCCAGGCTTTAAACCAGTGCACCATACTCACCGGTCGCCTGAACGAATGAATTTGAAGAAGCATTGGAACATCCTTGCAGAAGGATGAAGACCTAAAGCTTTACAAATCATCTTGAATTGATGAAGGTCTTGAATCGAGTTAGGTGAGAGCATCATTGGGTTAATACAGAAGTAATTAAAACATTCCACCAAAAAGGGGGATGGTGGAAACCTCAAGCCAGCTTCAAGTTGATGATAGAAGAAGATGACATGATTGTTATCTTTAGTCATTTCAACGGTGTTGGGGATGTTGGGATTGACAAAAATTTTGTCAAAAGATTTTAGGAAGTCCACCGTAAATTTCTCTTAATCTTCTAAGTTTTTAGCAAATCCACTTAGATCTGTGTTCTTTAGAATGGAGACGATGTCGCCCCAAGCATTTTCCAAGTCAGTTTTGATGTTTTGATAAGAATTCTCATCTTTCTTTGGAGCCATTGCAATATGAGGAAGAAAGAAAATGAGAAGAAATAAAAATGGAAGAAAACTAAGAAAGCAAAGAGAAGGAGAAGAGTTCTGGAAAATTTGAGAATGCAAGAAGTTTCAAAAAATGAAGAAGAAAGGGTTTTAAAAAGGAACAAAACCCTAGAAAAATACGCTGATTAATCATTTCAAATACAAAATAAGCGGAAAAGATAGAATATGACCCTAGGACTTCAGCGATAGGATTACGCCACGTGTGTAAAAAGTACTTCAGCATTAAATGACTAAACTTGGGACAGGCGCGAAAAGATATGCTATGGACTTTCGAGATTCTAAACAAAAATTAAAGACTCGAATTGAAGTTAACAATACACTGAGGCAAAGGAAATCAAATCGTCCAGATATTAAAATGAAGAGCCAAACTGTTTCAACCGAAGTCCGCAAAAATCCTAACTTCGCTGAAATAGGGGGCCACTGATAAGGACAAAATATACCGAACTAGGTTATGAAATTCTATGGGCCCGACCCAATCCAATATACTTAAAAGCCCAAAAACAGTAAAAGTCAAGCCACCATGGAACGGAGTTCGTTTCCAAATAGAAGGCTGAAAAATATGCAAAGCACCATCCTAATCCAAACCAGTCAAGGTAATCCATACTCAACTCATGTAAGGACTTGTATCTTATAAATACCTCAAGAAATCAACCTTCATAGGTACATGCACTTATACACAAGCAATACAATACATTGTCCTTACTCTTCCAAATCGAGTCACCTCTCGAACTTGACCGTCAGAGTGGCTTTGCTAGGCACCCTGCCTAGCCCACCTGTCTCTTGTTTCTTCTTACAGGTCGTACCAATTCACATTCAAACTCAAGCAAGGTTGAAGGATTTCACCTCAGTTGGAAATAGCTTCATCAATATTAATACAATAATGTAACTGAAAATTCATGAATATGCTTAGAATCTCACAAAATGCATTTCTAATATGATATAATTAACAAATTACAGCTATGAATATGCGTTAATATACCTAAATTGATTTCTATTTAGGTATAATTAACAAAGTAAGATTTACCCAGCTAAAGTCCACCTCCAAAACCCGCTAAGAAAGAATTGTAGCTTTCATTGGATTGCTTTCTTTTTGTTTTTGTTGAACCCTTCAAAATTTTCAAGACAAATCATGTTTTTCTCTTCTTTTCATCTCCACCCTAACTCTCTCACTCATTTCCCTCTCCATTGCTGGTGTCCAACACGTTCACTAAGGCAATTAAAGCTTTAGTTTAACATATCCCTCTCCACTACTTCAATTTCTTTCTCCACTTTGCTCTCTCTCTCGCTTTCTTCTTTCTTTCTTACCCTTTTGGCCATTCTTCTTTCCTTTTCTTTTTATTTCTGTTTGTTTGTTTTTTTTTATTCTATTAGTAACCCCAACGAGACAAGCTAGAGACAAAAATCTCTAGACTTCTCCTTCTTTTTTTTTTTTTTTTGCCAAAGTCTAGACTTCTCTACTACATCTATTATAATATATTATTAATAATATATTTTTTTTTCTGTTACTTCATTTTGGTTGAGTGAGGTTTTGTCCTCCACTCACCACAACTTTATTTGTTTTTTGTTTTCTTATTTTATACATATTTCGTATAGTTTTTAATAATTTCGACAAAATATTCACTACATGTATAATTTAATTAATTCATGTATTTTTGCATTTTTTCAATAAACCAATAATATTTCATTTATTAAATCTTAATATTTTTCAATTACTAGTCTATTTAAAATTTATTATTTAGTTAACTAATTTGCAAAAATTTTAATAAATTCTCTATCACGACTCGACTTTCGAACCGCGACGATCCTAGGGCATGGGTAAGCTTAAGGCCACCAAAAACTCGTAGAAACCTTACCAATCAATCATCCATAACGGTATCATGCAATCCAATCACATACAATCTCCTAAGATCTAAATCTGACAGTCATACTAATCCATATTCTTCAATATCATTCATAATTCATATATGAAGTCATCTTATATGCTACACCATTCATTACATTTACCATGAAGCATCTAAATATTTACATCATTTAAGTTTACATATAACATAAATGAAGATTGAGTTTTACATTAATCACCCAAGTTTCCGAGGAAGAAGAACTCATTGGAAAATGAACTGATAAACTATAGCTCACCTGAAAAATGGAATCACTAATAAGATAAAGCAGTGAGTAATGATTATACTACCATACTTATGAGACTTGGTGATTCAAGGATGGGTCACAAGAAAGGGTTCATGGATCATACAATAACAATAGTTCATAGGGTTCAATCATCATGCATATCTCATATTTAGCAGAAATAGCAATAACTTGAATAGAGGTTCCTATGTCTTATCGTTCCCCAGGAGAATGAGTATATGCCTTTAGGCGTTATCGAGAACTGATACATAGAACATATTCAATCATGAACATTAAAGGTAGAGGCTCTTCTTACGGAGTATACCACTTACTCTTCACAAGATTGATCAGATCTCATGGCTAGGACACTATAGCTCTTCTTAGTTAGAGCTTGGATACTTTACTCTATCCAACGGAGTACATTGTGCACAATGCCTGATGTCTTGCCTTACATTAGAGTTAGGGTTTTCTTCTTTGGTTCATGGTCATATAGGTTCGTGCAAAGGACATCATGAATTATATGTCATTTAAGATTGTACAATGGTTAACAATAAGCATGGATTATCAATGAATCAATAATCATGGTTTTAATTCAATATCATGAAATGATTTTCATTTGGGTTTATGTATACAATAAAATGGAATATCACAAGGATAATTCAAATAGCATTTATCAATAATCATTTGGTGGCCATGAAAGAATTATGCATTTATGCCATACGATTCAACACAACAATAATATTATAATTATCACTCACCTTAACAATGAAAATCCTAAAATAGCTTGCAATCAATCTCTATAGCAAGCAAATATGATGGTTACATCCTCCATCATCATCATCTCTTCTATCTCTATGAGGAGCTACACAACCCAACCAAAGAAATAACAATAAATTAATAATCAATAATCTTAACTCAAATAACAATGCTAATTCATCTTAATCTTACCATAACCTTAAACCCAATTGAAGTAATTGAAAGGAAATGAAGAAAATGTACAAATCCTAATTTACCTTCACTTAAATGCTTTAACAATGAAACGAAGGAATAGGTCCTTCAACCCTATATCCTCTTAATGATACAATAAATGAGCTTCCTCGGACTTAGAATGAGTAGATTTAGTGATTCTAGAGTGAAAATAAATTGTAGAACTTTGAAAAATCAGGTGGAAATGAATTTGGGCTTTAATTCTCTTATATAGAGCTGTTTTTCCTTTTCTATCTCCGATGCGAGTCGCAATACATTATTCGCGGTCATGATTATTGTGGTCACAACATCACCATAGCGGTTGCAATATGGTATTTTTCACGTGACTGTTCACACCTCATTCACGGTCGCTAATCCTCATTCTTCATTAGCAACTTTTATCCAATAATGGTCGTGATCTATGTCGCGGTCGCTATATAGGACGTGAAATCAATATCGCGGTCGCGACACTGATGTCGCATTCGCTATCTTGTCCCTGCAACTCAACTTAAAAAATCATCCTTCCATCTTTAAAAATTCAATCTATATCTCATCCATACACATGATATGCTATCAATAATTCATTCATATGATTAATTAGAAGTTCATACATGCATTTTGCATATTATATTCTCCCCTCCTTACAAAAAATTCATCCTTGAATTTAACACATACATAGTATATACATTATTACATAGAAAATAAGTGAGGGTACTTAAGTAGCATGTATTGTTCACTCTCCCAAGTACACTTACCTAAATCATGATCTTTCCATAGAACCTTTACTATTGCAATTTCTTTATTCTGTAACTTATTCACTTGTCGATCGATGATAGCAATTGGAACTTCTTCATATGACAAGTCCTTTTCTACTTCTATTGCTTGAGGTTGTAAGATATGTGACGGATCTGATACATATTTCCTTAACATTGAAACATGAAATACTAGATGCACATGGGCTAAGCTCAGAGGAAGAACTAGCCTATATGAAATATTGCCAATCCGGTCAAATATCTCAAATGGCCCAATATATATTGGAGAGAGTTTGCCTTTCTTGCCAAACCTGATTACACCTTTCATAGGAGACACCTTTAAAAATACATGATATCCTATAGCAAAGTTAACATCCTTTCGCTTTGGATCCGCATAGCTCTTTTGTCTGCTAAAGGCTGTCTTCAATCTTTCCTTAATGATAGGTACTTTCTCTGCAATTTCCTTAAGCAAATATGGCCCCTCGACATGCTTATCTCCAACTTCCATCTAACATACCAGTGATCTACACTTTCGATCATACAATGCTTCATACGGTGCCATGCCGATGGTGGAATGTAACTGTTGTTGTAAGCAAACTCTATCAAGGGTAGGTACTTGTCCCAATTTCCACCAAAGTCGAGCACACACATACGTAACATGTCTTCCAATGTTTGTATGATTCGCTCAAATTGTCTGTCTATTTGCGAATGAAAAGCCGTGTTGAAATTCAGTTGTGTGCCCAAGGCTTCTTGCAACTTATACCAAAATCTAGATGTAAATTGAGTACCTTTATCCTAGATGATGGATATTGGCACTCCATGTAAACTCACTATCTTGTCCAAATACAACTGAGCATATTAAGCTGCAGTGTAAGTGGTTTTCACTTCTAAAAAATGGGCCGACTTGGTCAATCTATCCACAATCACCCAAACAAAATCATAACCCTTCGAAGTCCTTGGTAATCCGACTACGAAGTCCATTGTGATATGTTCCCATTTCCATTTTGGCAATTGGATTTCTTATAGAAGGCCAGAAGGTTTCTGATGCTCAAACTTGAATTATTGACATGTCAAGCAATAAGACACAAAAGTAGCTACATCTTTCTTCATACCAGGCCACCAATAACAATCTTTCAAGTCATGATACATCTTGGTTGAATCTGGATGAATACTATATGGAGCTTGGTGCGTTTCTTTCATTACCCTCTCTCTGAGTCCATCCACATTCGGTACACATAAATGATTCCCATGCATTTGCACATTGTCTTTCAACTAGAACTTTACTGTTTGGCTTGCTTGAACTTCTTCTTTTAACTTAACTAGTGAAAGATCACTGTCTTGCAGTGACTTTATTTCATCAATCAATGTAGGCTTTACTTGAAAGTATGCCATAAGCATTTGAGATTCAGAAATCTCTAATCACAACCCCTTGTTGAACAATTCTTTCAAATCTTTAACCAACGATTTCTTCTTCACTGCAATGTGAGCTAGGCTTCCTATGGATTTCCTGCTCAAAGCATCCGCTACCACATTAGATTTACCTAGATGATAAAGAATTTGGCAATCATAATCTTTAAGCAATTCTACCCATCTTCTTTGCCTTAGATTCAGATCTCTTTGCCTTAAGATATACTGGAGACTCTTGTGATCGGTATATATTTCACACTTCTCACCATATAGGTAATGCCTCCAAATCTTGAGAGCAAAGATCACTGCTGCCATCTCCAAGTCATACGTTGTATAATTCATTTAATGTTTCTTCAACTATCTCGAAGCATATGCAATAACTTTTTAGTGTTGCATAATAACACATCCCAATCCTACTCTTGAAGCATCACAGTAGATTGCAAACTCATTTGATCCTTCTGGTAATGCCAGTACTGGAGCTGTAGTAAGACAAGCCTTGAGCTATTGGAAACTCTTTTCACAATCATCATTCCATATGAATTTCACTTTCTTCCTAGTTAACTTGGTCATTGGCGAGGCTATCTTGGAAAAATCTTTAACAAATCTTTTATAATAACCTGCCAAGCCAAGAAAACTACGTACTTCTGTCACATTGGTAGGTCTAGGCCAACTTGACACTGCCTCAATCTTCTTAGGGTCAACTTTGATTCCATTTTTGCTGACTGCATGTCCTAAGAAGCAAACACAATCGAGCCAAAACTCACACTTCGACAGCTTAGCGTACAATTTGTGCTCTCTTAAAGTTTGCAATGCAATTCTCAAATTCTCTTCATGCTTTTCTTTATTCTTAGAGTAAATAAGGATATCATCAATGAAGACTATCACAAATTTATCCAAGAAAGGCTTGAACACTCGATTCATTAGATCCATAAAGGCCGCAGGAGCATTAGTTAAGCCGAAAGGCAACATCGCGAACTCGTAATGGCCATATCTTGTCCTAAAAGTAGTTTTACATATATCCTCATTCCGGATTTTAAGCTGATGATAACCCGATCTGATATCAATCTTGGAAAAACAACTTGCCCTTTGTAACTGATCAAACAAGTCATCAATCCTTGGCAAATGATACTTGTTCTTGACAGTTAACTTGTTCAACTGCCGATAGTCAATGCAAAGCCTCATAGAACCATCATTCTTCTTCACAAAGAGAATTGGTGCACCCCATGGTGAACTACTCGGTCTAATGAACCCCTTATCTAATAAATCTTGCAATTGTGCTTTCAATTCTTTCAATTCTGTAGGTGCCATTCAGTAAGGAGGAATAGACACTGGTTGTGCACTTGGAAGAAGTTCAATGTTGAACTCAATCTCTCAGGTGGTAATTCTGGCAATTCATCTGGAAACACATCTGAAAACTTACTAACTATCGGTATTTGATGAACCTCATTAGAAGTATTCCGTGTATCCACAACATGTGCCAAATATCCTTTACATCCCCTTCTCAACAATCTTCTTGCCCCAATAGTAGATATAAGATTAGAAGGAATGTCACTTTTATCCCCTTGGTACATAAATACATCTTCCCTTTCCTTATTGAATTCTATCTTCTTCTCATGACAATCAATATGTGCATGGTGCTGGGATAGCCAATCCATACCAAGAATCACATCTAACTCTATTACTTCTAGTTTAATCAATTCACTCGAAAGCTTTCTCCCATCAATTTGTACCACACATGCATAATACACATGATGCACATCTATAACTTCCCTTAGAGGTGTAGATACTTCTAAAGGAACTTTCATATTCTCTCTATTCTTTCCTATTTTCCTTGCAAAACATAGTGACACAAAAGAATGTGTGGCACCAGAATCAAACAAGATCCGTGCATGCATATCTTGGATAGGCACAATACATGTCACTATAGTGTTAGCTGCTCTGGCTTCCTACTGGTTCATTGCAAATACTCTTCCTTTTTCTTTCTCTTCAGTAGTGAGTCATGTACCAAATGATTTGCCTGTTTCCCTTTCACAGCCATAAGAACCCCTTGCTTCTGACCTAGCCATCTGAATTGTAGGCTGTGAGGCTATGGGTGTGCTATGTTGTACCTTCCTTTGAGGATAATCTTTGATGTAGTGGCCCATTTGACCACAATCTAAATATGCACCAGAGGCAAACCTGTAGGTACTTGTATGTTTCTTTCCACAATAAGGACAAGTAAGATTCGTGATCTCCTAATATGAATTCTTGGTGCACTGTAACTCACTGGTGCTGAAGCTATAGAAGTACTACGGGTTCGGCCTCTACCTTGGCCTCCCCTTCTCGATTGGCTATGCACCATAGATATAATTGGAGCTTCAGATACTTAGACTTACATACTGTTTCCCCCTTGTTTACCCTGACTACCTTATGCTTTATTCTTATTCTTATTTTTCTACTCTCTCTCTCTACTCTTGCAGCTCTCTTTGTCTTATGTTTGACCTTCATCAACTTGGCTTTATCAATCAACTTGGCCAATGAAGGGAAATCCACTGAAAGAAAAGCATTATACAGTGGTGTTATTAACCCCATTTTAAATCTTTCCACTCTGCTAGCTTTAGTAGGGACTATGTAAGGAGAAAATTTTCTAAGGCGATTGAACTCCTTAGCATACTTAGAAACAATCATCCCTGGCTTTTGTCTCAATTGCTCAAATTGTAAGGCCCTGTTCTGTTGCTCTCCTTTCGCTAAAAATTGATCCATGAATTCTTGCTTGAAACTAGCCCATGTAAGAGGATTATCACCATATAACCTCTTCTCTACATCCCTTGCATACCAATCCCATTAGTCCATTTCAAGTTGAAGGCCCACCAACTCAATTACCCTTGCATCAGAGTATAGTAATCGTCAAACTAACTTGTCCATGTTCTCAATAAACTCTTGAGGTTCTTCACCGTCCTCACCCTTATATTCCGGAGGCTTAAGTCTCTTGAAATCTTGGATGGAAACCCCACCTTTATCAATCACTCTTCTTTCCCTTCTATCATATATAGGGACTTGTGGAGGTGGAAGGGCTTTAGCCTCTCTAGGTGCTGGTGGTACTCTAAGAGAAGGTGGAGGAGCTTGTTGAGCTTCCCTCAAGGCTTGGTTCTCTTCTCTCAATTCCCTTATCTCTTTCCTTAAGAATTCAATGACATCCACTTGCAGAGGTGGTACATATTCATCTTCATCTTGTTGAACCCTACGTCTATTCATAGGTGGTTCATCATTAATAGATGCAGCATCTGATGTTTCTCTCCTACCAGGACGTTGCGGTCCTCTCCTAATAGGAGGTCGTCCTCTTCTTAGCGACATCTATACGATAACATGTAAACTTATATAAGAATTCTTAACACATAAGGATAACGTAGATTTGCACATAATGATAACTTTAATTGACATGAGGAATTTCCTATGCTTTATGGTAGTTCTTATATTATACAACTCATATAACCTATTATTGTCTAATCTAAAGTTTAACTCAGCTCTGATACCAACTTTGTCATGACTCGACTTTCGAGCCGCGACGATCCTAGCACATGGGTAAGCTTAAGGCCACCGAAAATCTGTAGGAACTTTACCAATCAATCATCCATAACGGTATCATGCAATCCAATCACATACAATCTCCTAAGATCTAAACTTGATAGTCATACTAATCTATATTCATCAATATCATTCATAATTCATCTATAAAGTCATCTTACATACTACATCATTTATTACATGTACCATAAAGCATCTAAATGTTTACATCATTTAAGTTTACATATAACATAAATGAAGATTGAACTTTACATTAATCACCCAAGTTCCTGAGGAAGAAGAACGCCTTGAAAACTGAATTGATAAACTATAGCTCACCTGAAAAATGGAATCACTAATGAGATAAAGCAGTGAGTAATGATTATACTACCATACTTGTGAGACTTGATGATTCAAGGATGGCTCACAAGAAAGGGTTCATGGATCATACAATAACAATAGTTCATAGGGTTCAATCATTATTCATATGTCATATTTAGCAGTAATAGCAATAACTTGAATAGAGGTTCCTATGTCTTATCGTTCCTTATGAGAATGAGTATATGCCTTTAGGCGTTACCGAGAACTGAGACATAGAACATATTCAATCATGAATATTACAGGTAGAGGCTCTTCTTATGGAGCATACCACTTACTTTACGCAAGATTGATCAGATCTCATGGCTAGGACACCATAGCCCTTCCTAGCTAGAGCTTGGATACTTTTCTCTATCCAACAGAATACATTGTGCACAATACCTGATGCCTTGCCCCACATCAGAGTTGGGGTTTTCTGCATTGGTTCATGATTATAGAGGTTCGTACAAAAGACATCATGAATCATAGGTCATTTAAGATTGTACAATGGTTAACAATAAGCATGGATTATCAATGAATCAATAATCATGATTTTAATTCAATATCATGAAATGATTTTCACTTGGGTTCATGTATACAACAAAATGGAATATCACAAGGATAATTCAAATAGCATTTATCAATAATCATTTGGTGGTCATGAAAGAATTAGGTATTTATGCCATACAATTCAACACAACAATAATAGTATAATTATCACTCACCTTAATAATGAAATCCCAAAATAGCTTGCAATCAATCTCTATAGCAAGCAAATATGATGGTTACATCCTCCATCATCATCATCTTTTCTATTTCTATGAGGAGCTACACAACACAACCATAGAAATAGTAATAAATCAATAATCTATAATCTTAACTCAAATAACAATGCTAATTCATCTTAATCTTACCATAACCTTAAACCCATTTCAAGTAATTGAAAGGAAATGAAGAAAATGTACAAACCCTAATTTACCTTCACTTAAATGCTTTATCAATGGAAAGAGGGAATGGGTCCTTCAATCCTAGATCCTGTTAATAATGCAATAAATGAGCTTCCTTGGACTTATAATGAGTAGATTTAGTGATTCTAGAGAGAAAATAAATTGTAGAACTTTGAAAAATCGGGTGGAAATGAATATGGGCTTTAATTCTCTTATATAGAGCTATTTTTTCGATTCTGTCTCCAATACGAGTCGCGGTCGCAATACATTATTCGCGGTTGTGATTCTCTATTGCGGTCGCAACATCACCATAGCGGTCGCAACATCACCATAGCGGTCGCAACAAGGTACTTTTCACGTGACTGTTCACACCTCGTTCGCAGTCGCTATGCTCCTGTCGCGATCGCTAATCCTCATTCTTCATTAGTAGCTTTTATCCAGTAAAGATTGCGATCTATGTCGTGGTCGCTATATAGGACGCGAAATCAATATTGCGGCCGCGACACTGATGTCGCGGTCGCTATCTTTGCCTTACAACTCAACTTAAAGAATCATCCTTTCATCCTTAAAAATTCAATCTATATTTCATCCATACACATGATATGCTATCAATAATTTATTCATATGATTAACTTGAAGTTCATACATGCATTTTGGGTATTACATTCTCATTTCTATAATTTATTTTTACACCTTAATTTATTTATATTAGTCAAAAACAAAATTTTATACTTCAAATCTTAACCTAAGGATTTAACTATATTATTTTATAAATTTTATTAATTAGTACACAGATGTTACAGTTAAGCACATTTAATGGCATTGGACTAACAAAAATTTAGGGTATTACAAACCCATTATTTAGAAAAATTAAAAATTAGGAAATTAATTAAATTATTCGAGTAAGTTTCTCAACGTTTTCTAAATATGTCTTATAATATATAGTATATTGACAGATAGACATAAAATATTCTATATTATAGGAAATGTAACTTTTTCAAATTAAGGCTTGTATCATTAATAAATTAATATTATTTTCTTTGGCGAAAAAAAAAATAGTATTATTTTATGCTGTAATTATATTTCAAAAACATATTGGATATGCTTATTTATTTTAGTCTATTCTTAAAAAAGTAATAGTGTAAAATATTTAAACCCTTTGAGGTTTAGCTAGGTTAATACTTGAATATTTTTTTTTAAATGAATTAAATTGTCCTTCACTGTTTAATTTGATCGCCATTTACATTAAAATATTATTTATTTTAGTCTCTAAAATTTCAGGACATAAACCTGGCGACTGGCCCGCAGCTAAATATTTTATTTCTAATATATGGGATTACACACAAATACTTAATCAAATACTTATATCCATTTATTCACCATTTAAGTACCATGAATAAATTGAACTTTTATTCCAAATAATAATTTAACAAAATAAACAATTACAATTGTTAGAAATATTGATCTTAGGTTAGGTACAACTCAACCCTATAATGAAAATCATCTAAAAAATATTTTAAACCTCACTTCACTTGACCTTTAACTTAGCTCAGAAGAAGAACTCAAGTTTTGCATAGAAAATTATAAAAACTTGTAAAACTAAGAAGAATGATGTGAGCAAACCACGCGCTCAATGAGACATTATATAAGACAGTAAACATTCTAACCTCTTAAACCAAATAAATACTTATATTAAAACATATAAAAAAAATAAAGTAAATTAAATATCTATAATTTCTATAAAATCAAGTAAAAGTCAAATAAAAACTAATTAAACATATAACAAACAACAAATAGCACATACAAGTAACAACATGTAGAATTTACAAGCAATAACATACAATATATTAAAAAAAAAACTATTAAAATTTTAAATAAATTTATCAAATATTCAAATAAAAATTTTATGTGAGGAAGACTTAGACAACTAAACCAACACTTAACTCATATAAGGTTCATAACCCAACAACTTAACAACTATGTATTCCATATAAGACTTTAAGCCGAAATCCTATAACACATAAGACACATGGCCCCAAATTTATATCCATATAATATATAAAACATTTAATCCAAATATTCTAAAAAGAGATATCAATGCAACTTAGAAGGTTCATATCTTTGTTTTAGCCCCAATCAAAATTAATATAGAGTAGTAATATTTATAAGAAATCAAAATAATATTTATAAAATCATATTGATAAGGGTAAAATCTAGCTACATTTATCCTTAGGCCTGATTGCTCTAAAGCTCAAATCTCTTAGGGAATCTAATTGCACTTAAAGAAGCCTAATGGGCCTCATCCAAACAATCTAAAGAAGTCCACAATATGAAGGCCAAGTATGGCTTTTTAACAGTCGAAGCACCTCCCCGATGCCATGTCACAACTTCTTGTGAGACCATCTCTGAAGCACTTCCTCAGGCCTAAGCCAGTCCTTCAGCTCTGGATGAGCTCTTCGATGATGAACAAATAGTCACATGGATTACCACTGTAGCAGTTGTCATTTGAGTATTTAATGAAGGTCGCCTCAAGATGTGATGTCTATCAGGATAAAGCAATACCAACCCACATTGTTCTTCGAAGATCCTGCTTGAACATGCATCAAATACAAATCTTCTCTGACAACATACACTTTTTACCAACCCAAGAGGATTGGACAACCATCATTAACCTCGGGATGTGTGTGTTCCTTCTTCCACAAGCCACATGTCATCCCAAGTATAAAAGGCAAGAGACACCACCAAACTAAGGTAGCTGACTCTACACTCTATCATTTCTTTCTTCTCACTACACATTTTCTAGTCTTCAAAAAGTCATCTTCTTCCTCCAAACCCTACTCCATTGTTGCTAATGACTTAAGCATAGGAGTGCCTTTGGCTTGACTCTTTGATGCTCTCATTCTTTTGCAGGTTGATCCAAGGTGAACCCAAAGAACATAGACCCAGAAGCACAAAGTCCAGTCCATTTCTATCTTCAAGATCTTATATTGATCAAATTGGCGTCGTCTGTGGGGAACGATTGGTTAAACTTTTTGGGTAAATTTGTTCTTTCTCTTCTTTTCTTTGAGGTTTGCTACACTGGCTTACCTTTATTTCCTTTAAACAATGACATGTTCATTTTCTAAAGCTCCAACAAACACCTTTTAACCTGCAAAAAGAGTTATTCTAAATCTTTCTTGTGCAACAATGACCAATCCTAATGAAAAAGATTCTCCTCCACCTCATAGAGATCCTACAACCTCACCCCTAGGACCACGATCCATGATGAAACTTATGTAACCCCACCTGGAAACACTTAAACCCCTCAAACGGTGGATTTAGCAGCTTCTTTACAATATTTAAATTCGTTATTTTCTTAATAAAATGCAATTGGTCCTATTGTTGTCGCTCTCAATACACCCAATCCCGACCTATCTCCTGTCTTACATCTTATAAACACCATGGCCCTTGCCATGCAACAGCAGCAGACTCCCTATGCACAACACGAAAGTGTAATTCTCGAGACCACACCAAGAAGAACTGTGAACAGACACTTAGCCTTTAAGCCAGCCCCACAGTATGCTCCTAGAGTAGAGGGGGAGCAAGTAGGGGAACATAATCAAGGAGGCAGACTGAGATCAAAGATAGGGCAGGTGGGAAGAAATGATCCACCTAGAGATAAAACTTCTCCTCCTCGAGGAGAACAAACACATGAACCTGAGGGGAGTGTGCATGCTGAAAGTAGGGGGTGTCGTTGTCCCATGAATATTTTGATGTTACCAAAACTTTGTTTAATTAAGCCTAAATTTATTGAATATGTGAGAATAATGCAAATATAAATAATATCTTAACATTTAAATTATCTATTTGCTTTATATCCAAAGTAATGGGCTTAACTTGAAAAACTCACCCTTGTTACCTTTTAGTTGTGTTTAAATATATTGACAGGTATTTAAATACTCATGACCTTGATTGGAATGAGTTTGAAATTTGAAAAATTGTGAGGGAAAAGATTCACCACCATTACTCAGGATTCACAGCCTTGAAAAAGAGATAGTAGCCTCCATAATCCTTCAAGTCTTGTTTCACCGCCTTGACAAAAAATTCACTACCGTGAAACACAGTCACCATGGTGAAAAAGTCACAGAGAGCTCTGGTGATTTTTCGAGCACTCAATCATCACCTTGACTCAATAAGTAACCGCCTTCTAAACTATTTAACATAGAAGCTAAGGACTCTTACTTAAGTTCTTCATCTTCACTTGATTTGCCTTAGTTTCTTAGTGTAGTCTTCTGATTTATTTTTATGGACTTTAACACCTTATTCCAAACACTTGAAGTATTGGCTCATCCAATCGAATCTTCTTCTAGTACGCCAATCCTTAACTTAACTAATTCTCTTAACCTGCAAAATAAATTAACATAGTACAAGAAAACACACAACCAAACAGGTTTCTAATTCTTTTGTTAGTATCAAAATAAACCAAGTAGCCTATTGGGCTAACAATGAGCTTAAAGTATGTTTATATGTTAATGTTGAGTGTATGTATGAATGAAGTATTTGATGAGGATGAGAGATCTTATGATTTGATTTGATTGGTTGTAGTGAGGGTATAAGGTTGGTTTTGGAAGTGCTTGTTTCTTGCAAGTTCTAATCTTGGGTATGAGTTGTGATGTTGGTGTTTAGTTGCATGATACCATAATGAAATGGATAATAGTTATGGGTTTTACAGGTGGTTGGAGTCCTTATGACTTCCTATGCTCTAGGACTCTCGCGGCTCAGAAGTTGGATCATGATAGGTGATTTGATAGGAGCCATCTTAGTCTGACAAGTCTTACATCATAGGGCTTACATCACCTGCTTGATGGGTGATAGCCGCTATAGTTGTTCATTCTATGACCTCTTATTTCCTGGCGAGGAGGATCAAGGATGATCGCATTGCTTCATCTGGTGAACTGTTGGCTTCATTCTAGTGGTCCTTTTCCTTGGGGCTTGAACTTGAGACCCATGAAAGAATCTTCTGTTGATTTGGACTTCGCCATAATTGAACCCAATAAGAGATTGAACATTTTTATTCTTTACCATTTTTCATTTCTAAAAAGAAATATAGAATCTTAATGGGGTGACAAATAGATTGGCCAATTTTAAGGTTAAAGAATTTTCAAAAAAGAGCATAATTTTTCTCTCTCTTTCTTTATTATTGGAAGTTAAAATTTCACTTTTCCAGAAAAATAAAAAAAGGCAAACATTCTACCAAAAAGAACGAAAGGAAAAATATACTTCTCCTTTTGCAAAGAGTCAAAATGAATCTCTTCCATATCAAACCATTTTAATTTGACTCATATGTGAAAGGAAAAAAAAAGTAACATTTATAACTTTTATTTGTTATTACAGATCATGCTAATGTGATATATGATAAGGGACAAAATATACCGAACTGGGTTATGAAGTAAGATGGGCCCGGCCCAATCCAATATACTTAAAAGCCCAAAGACTAATAGAAGAAAGTCAAATAAAGGCCATTCAGTTCGTTTCCAAGTAGGAAGCTGATAATATGCAAAGTACCATCCTAATTCAAATCGGTCAAGATAATCCATACTCAACTCATATAAGGACTTGTATCCTATAAATACCTTAAGAAATCAACCTTCACAGGGACATTCACATATACACAGGCAATACAATACATTGTCTTCAGTCTTCCAAATTGAGTCAATCATCTAACTTGATTGTCAGAGTGGCTTTGCTAGGCACCCTTTCTAGCCTACTTGACTCTTGTTTCTTCTTACAGGTCACACCAGCTCACATTCAAACTTCAGCAAGATTGAACGATTCCACCTCGGTCGAAATTAGCTTCATCAAATTGACGCCATCTGTGGGGAACGATTAATAAAAATCTTTCCTAATATTCTCAAGTTGTGACCTATAGAAGAATTCAATCCAAAAGTATGACTCAATCAGAAGATAATAATCGGGAGAGTCCTCATAGAGATCCTAAAAGTTCCCAAATCCACCCATAGATGGAAAATCATGCCGAGACTCATGTCACCCTGCCTGGACGAACTTCAAATACTAATGTGGCATCCACACTATAACAATTGGGAGCTATAGTCTCAGTCCAAAGCGGGAACCAGTCTATCTTACTAACTTCCGAAGTTGTGTCCGCTTTACAATTGCTGTTTAGCACTTTGTAAACTCCACAAGCTACTTCAGCAATCAACACTCAAGCGAATACCGAAGTCATACTAGGAGTAGATCTTACTCGAAGACTTGACTTTGAAGAAATACCACCAGAAATACAAAATCAAGATCGTGTAGCTGAAAGGAGTAGAGAAAGAGTAAGATTAGAAATAGTCAGACTTGGGGACAATGCTGAGAAGGAAAATCCCAACCAAAGGCGAAGTGATCAAACAGCCAGCAAAAATCAAAGTAGGGAAGGCCATCCTCGGAGTTCAAACAGGGCTAATCCAGATAGCTAAAATAACAGAGCCAAGGAAGGGAGATGATCCAGGAAAAGGGCTAGAAAAGATGGAGAATCTCTCTCTGAGTCTTCTAGTCAAGAAGCAACTAGCCAGAAGAGAGATGAGGAGATAAGAGATACCTTAAAAAGTTTCTAGAAAAGATTGTTGAGGACAAAAATAGAAAATCCATAGACAAAAATCTCAAATTGGCTTTAAAATCTCCTTTCACTAGATCCATACAAGAATACAGGATGCCAAGCAAATTTAAACCACCAAACCTGAAAAAATATGGTGGTGAAACTGATCCAAGAGCCCATGTTATGGATTACAAATATGAGGTAGAGTTGCAAACTGGAAGTGACGAGGTGTTGTGCAGAGCTTTCAGAGGGTCTCTAAAAGGAGCAGCCACTAGGTGGTTCGATGGCTTAGAAGAAAAAAGTATTACTAATTTTTGTCAGCTTGCTACTCAGTTCATGCAAAGATTTGCAACAAGTATACCAGTAGAAAAGCGAACGCAATGCCTTGAAGACATAACAAAGAAAGAATGAGAGCCCCTGAGGGACTATATAGCTCGTTTCAATAGAGAAGTCCTGAAAGTTACAAAGCTCAATCAGCCTAGGGCAGTAGAGGCCCTGCAAAATGGAACTTTGCATACTGATTACTTCAAAGCCCTATGCAGACATGGACCTCGCACTTTGGAGGAAGTCATGGCCATTGCCTAAAAATATATCAAGCAAGATGATGCCTATTCCTTTAACCAATTTACCAAGAAAAGAAGGGCCAATGAAGATTCCAAAGTGGAGAACAAAACCAAAAAATTAGAAGAGTCTAACAGGGGAAATTAGATAAGAAGAAGAAGTGAGAGAGGTAGGCCACCTCGCACCTTAGACTTAACTAAGTTGACTCCACTCAGTGCGAGCCCAGCAAAAGTTTTTGCAACTTTTAAAGATCAAGATATTTGGGCTCGTCCTTAACCAATGTTTACTCCACCAAATAGACAGAGTAAAAATAAATTCTGCTTGTTCCACAATGCCCATGGTCACATTACCAACGATTGCAAACAGTTACTAGAGGAAATTGAGAGATTAATCAACCAAGGATACTTGAAGAATTTTGTGAAAAATGGTAGTGGAAATCAAGGTGAAGCAAGCAATGATAAAGGGAAGCGAACTGCCAATGACGGGTCAGCAGGAGTGATTATTTGCTTAACCGGTGGACCATATGAAGTAGCAATAAGCAAAAATAAGTGTAAAGCTTCCCAAACAAAGAGTGAGGAGCCTGAGTTTATTTTTTGGAATGGAAGTACAATACCGACCCGAAGAGGAGATGGAAGCCAAATAAAACATCCTCACTCAAACCCATTAATCATTCAAACAGTGGTAGCTAATTTCTTAGTAAAGAGGGTGCTGGTAAATAATGGCAGTTTGGTAAACTTACTTACAGCAGAAGCATACGCCAAAATGGGGCTCAAAGAAAGCGATCTAGAAAATATTGAAAACTCAGTTCGTACTCTTGATGGAATAGAAATACCATCGGTTGGGATCATTAGGTTGCCTGTTACAATAGGTTCTACCCCAGACTGTGTAACAGTGATGGCAAATTTTGTGGTGATAAGATTACCACTGAGCTATAACATAGTGTTCGGAAGGCTTCTCCTTTACGATTTTGATTCCTCAACCAACGTCAGGCAACTCAAAATAACCATCCCCAAGCCAGATGGGGGAGAAATATGTGTCTATGGGATACAAGACCAATGAGAGCCAGAAAGAAAAAAATAAAAAAAAGGCACCACCTTGCATTCATCAGAAGAAGTTGCTCTGGTCAAACTAACATACAAAATTCCAGAACAGAGGACCGAACCAATAGAAAATTTGGAGAAAATACCAATAGGAGGAGAGAGATCAGGAAAGTGCCTATTAATTAACTCCTCCCTAAATAACGAACAAAAGCATCAAGTTCACCAATTTTTGTCAAATCGTCTATCCAGCTGTGAACCCTCAATTTTGCACCCCTAAGATGCTGCCGCAGCTTGACACCTGCTAAATTTCGTGCGCTACGCAGAGCCGGTACGGCGGTCCCACTAGCCGGTTAGGGGGCAGGGGTTAAGGGGGAGCTGCCCCCTCGAAAAAATAGATTTTCATGCATCATATAATAAGGAGATTGACACTTTTCCGACCCCGACCAGACTTTCTGTACCAGACAGCCTTTTCCCAAAAATGACCTAATTTTTCTCTAAACTGACTGCCAAAATGTCCGATAATTAATTTCAGAACCAACGCCACTGATCAGTAATTTTTTGGACCTCAAAATATCCTAGAAACTGACCCGGAACCTTCGAAAACTGACTCAAAAAGCCCCAAAAACTGAACCAGAGCCCAGAGCCCGAGGCACACGTGGCTGTCTGCGAGGCGTGGCCGCCATGCCTCTGCGCAGCTCCGCGTGTCATCCACGCGGCGTCCGCACAGACGCCACGCGGATGCCGCAGCGCGTCAGTGGCAGAAGCGTCAGTACGGGATGACGTGTCAGCCCGTACTGACACATCCGCAGGAGGCTCCTACGGATCCGCCGACACGTCTGGCGCTTCCGCCAGACACTCCGGTGGATGCCGCAGGCACGCCATGTGGACGCGTGTGTTCCGCACACGCGTCCGCCACCCGTTTTTGCGGCTCTGTCCTTTTTTGTGTAATTTCGAAATTGCCCCTTCTTTTTTCTGCTTTCCAAGCCCATTTTGGTCTTTTTTCCACCCCCATTTTCCCTATAAATACCAAACTCTCCTCACCATTTCCACACACCTCAAGCAATTTGTAGATTGACTATCCATTTTGCTTCCTCTCTCTCTCTCTCTTTAATTAGCTTTCACCCTCTCTAATTAGTTAGTTAATTAAAAATTAATTTTAATTAACTAATTAATCTTTTTTTTATTCCCACTCACTCTCAATTAATTAATTAATTAAAAATTAATTTTAATTAATTAATTAATTTTTTTAATTAAATTTTCACTCAAATTGGTTAATTAATCCTTTTAATTAATCACTTTAATTAATTAATCCTTTTAATTAATTAAAAATTGAGTAATCAAGTAATCAA
>CATKHJ010892698.1:0-13184 GCA_949750685.1 Vernicia montana
TAAAATGATAAGTCAAAATTGTTAACTTAAAATTTATACTGAATGCAATAAGTGATTAAATTTTTAAATATTTTTACTATTTAAAAATTATATCACTTATTTTATTCAACACTTAAAATTCAGTACTTAAATTTTCAGCACATCATTTTCAGTTTTACCAAACACCACCTAAGATACTTAAAAAAATGCAAGTTAAATAAAAAATCACTAAAATCCACACAAAACACAGAGTCCGCAACTAATTTTAAGTGAAGCAAACTCATGATTTTTTTTTTATGTCATCGTTTATTCGTTGGTCTCAACTATGTGTCAAGTAATTCTCTTGAAAACAAAATTTATATAAAATAACCTCATCGGTTTTTTTTATATACATATATTATTGTGTTTTTGTATATTATAATTAAAATTCATATTGATCAATTCAATTGGCTCATATATAATAAACTTAGTCTATATGTATATTTTATATTAATATTTAAAATTATCAAAAAGTAATATCTGAATTTAATAATAATAATAATAATAATATATGTTAAAATATTTTAAAAATATATAAATTAAATAAAAAAATATAATCAAAACAGCACAAATTACAGATCTGGACTAGGTAAAAATTAATTTATAATTCATGACAGTATTCCCCGTAACGCCTTATAAGGGAAAAAAATTAATAACAAATAAATAGTCTCCCGGAATTTACTATGGTTAAAGATGAAACTTATTAGTTTAGTTAAAAAAAAAAGATGAAACTTATTAGGATCAGAAAATATGAGTTCAAATTTTCTGGATACAATCATGCCTAAAAGTTATTCATTGGCCAAAGACAAATTTTACGCCCGGCTGAGGAAATTAATAATCTTCAATAAATATTATCATATAATTTTCTTATCTACGCCATGAATATAAGAAAACCAAATACTGAAAAATAAATTAATAATAATGTATATTTTGGTTTAGTACTAAATGTATACCAACTTCAAATTAAAAAAATCTTTTCATGTTGTTTTTTTTTTTTTTTTTTTTTACGCCTATAATTAGAGATATTTTCGAATCGTCAACCGAAATCTATTGTATAATTTCAGCCATTAAATTCAAAATGAATGGTTGATATAAATAAAAAACTATTTCACTTGTGAAAATTAAAAATTAATTTCTAATAAAATCTCAAGTGTTTATTATTAATATAAAAATTAAGATGGTACAAACAAGATATTAATAGTTATGTTTATATAAATATGAGAGGATTATAATCCATCAACTTTAATTATTTCTATACATGTTTATGAGTCGAATTTAAATTTGAAAATTGTCAAGATTTTCAAATAATCGGTACATTTTTTTTCATAAATTAATCGAAATCCGACCCAAAACATATCTAATTATCTCCAACTAGAAACCTTCACTAATGGAGTTCCCATATAGCCCAAGACAATTTGATTCTGCTTTACCCCTTCAAAACTCACCCAATAAAAGCTCTCTTCTTCTTTCACCAATTCCTTGGCCTCCATGAGATTATCTTTTCTTATTCTCCAAGGCTCCAATCCTAGCTCTGAGAGTGCTCTACTTTCCTGAAAAATGTCTTCCCACATTTGTATGTCAATGAGAGAAGAAATATAGGGTATCAAAAACAAACATTCAATTGCTATTCTTGCTTCTTTAAGGTAATTAGGGAAATGGGACTCAATTGATTCCAACAAGATTTTGAACCGAGTCAATTGCCCTTCAAAAATAGACCCATACCCAGTTCTAGTCCTATTCCAATGCCAGCCTTTAAGTCCCTTACCCCAGCCAATTCCATCCCCAAAAGTTATAGTACCTCCACCTCCATTATGATTAAGGTTGATTGAATCCTTGGCTACCTTTAGAAACTCTATAACACTCTTTACACTCCTTTTCTCCATGTGAGGGAGACCCACTATACAATTGAAGGCTAAGAACTCACTTTCTTCTCCACTTTTCTTTCTCTTCTTCATGTCACTAGTAAAACACTCCAAATCCATCTCTTCCACTTCCAATCTCAAACCAAAAATTCTTGCTTCTTCATATAATAGCATTTTTGTATCTTCAAACCTTTGAATTGAGGGATCACAACTACTACAGTCCTCTTCCTCTCCTTTTATTGAAGTCAATCTCACCACCACCAATCTTTG
This sequence comes from Vernicia montana, assembly GCA_949750685.1. NCBI lineage: Eukaryota > Viridiplantae > Streptophyta > Magnoliopsida > Malpighiales > Euphorbiaceae > Vernicia > Vernicia montana. Next base: position 2,151 of record CATKHJ010892698.1, read on the forward strand.
GCCAAGTGCAACAATTATTGGAGGCCATTGAATACCTTTACCAATGTCAAAATCAACGATATGAACTATCTCAGCATCCTTAGGAATAGCTTCGAGTATTACAGAATTAGCAGTAAAGTGAGCAAATCTTCCATAAGGAAACATCCGATAAAACACATTAAAGGCGATCTCATAATTCACAAGTGCTTCTTCCTTCAAAAAGATCTTCACTTCTTTGTCCAATGCTTGAATCAAATAATAAGCAAGACGTTGCAGAGTCGAACCAGTCGGACAACCTTTCTCCTTCAATCGCATCGTAATCTCTTCAGCTAACTCTCTCATCTCCATCTCTATAGCCTCTCCATAAGCCTTGAGCAGATGAAGAATACTCAACTGGTTATCAACTTCCATACCGCCACACGGCAAAAGCAAGGATATCATCGGATCTGAAGAGATCATATCTATGGATTGATTATCACTTGTTACAGGCAACATATGCAGGCTTTCTAAGTTAATTACTTCATCCTCTACAATAGAACTGTTTGTCTCTAAGTTTGGCAAATTATCAACATCCATGGAAGAGGAAACATCAGAGAATTCTTCAACAGATATGCAAGAAGAGTAGTCCAGACTTTGAAAATAGAGACTTTCTTGTATAGTATTGTGGTTTTGCTATTAAAGCTGAGTAAACTCAAGTGGCATGTTTAGTCTCTAAGCATAGAACAGTGTGTATGAATTCTCCACAATTCTATTCCATTGTTTTCCATTTCAATCAAATTCTTCCATTGGCATCATCTTAGAGATAATGTTTTAATATTTTTTTTCTTGTCACATTATTTCTGATGATCATCATTCAAGTCTTCATCAAAATATTCTCCTCAATGAAAATGACTTGGGATAGTCCACACAAAATATTCCCTTTCATAGTATATTTTATCCTTGAAGGCTGTTTAACTTATTGTAAGAGGACAATGTCTCTTTCTAGTTATTATGACCTCATTGTAGACAATAACAAGTTTGAATCATGTGTTTTTTTTTTTTTTTTTTCCTTTTCTCTGTAAGGTGTTGAAATAACAGTGGCAAGGGTTAAAAATAGTATTGGTTTCCAAAAAATTTACAGCTGAATATAGTGAAAATTTTATTTTGCAAGCTCTAAAATATCAAAATCATGTCCATCACATTTAGACATGTTGATGGGCCAGACTTAGATATGAAAAATGTTATTTCCAAAGGTCTGGTCCGCTTGACATGCAATTTACTTCACAAATTCATTCAGGTGCACGCTATAGGTCTAATCACATCCTGCCTAAGAGATGCATAAAACCAAATAATCAAGGAAATGAAAAACAGAGTATTAATACACAGTCATAGGCTAAATCATACAAAAAATAACCAACTTTAATGGTTCTTGTAATGTGATCACCCAAAATAAATAATTAACCAGTAAATACCTAAACTTTTTTTTTTTTTTTATCAGAGGTCATCTGGAAGTTTATAGTTAAAATCTTACTGAAATGATTGACATAACATAACATATCATCCCAGTCAACTGACTCAACACGCCACATCAGATGAAGTTTAGTGATTATATTGAAAAAATATCAAAATTTAATAATTTTTAAGGTAATTTATATTTTTTTAACTTTTGATTTTTTTTTTTCATTTAATTATTTTTTAATTAAAATATTCTTTTAAGTGAAAATATTTTTCTAATTTAAATTTTATTTAATTCTCATAAATTCAGACAAGTTTTTCTTAAAAATCAACCTATCCAAAATCATTGGTTTTTTTTTTTTTTTTTCATTCAAACTATTTTTAAAATTTTTTTAAATCAAAATATTTTTCTAATTTAAACTTAATAAATTAGAAGATATTATTCTAATAAATTAATGATTATTAAATCTATTATATGACCTTAAAAATTTATATAAATTCTTGCATACAAGGCAACAACTTAATAATTAAAATTTAAAATCTATTAGATGGTCTTATATTCAAATCAATAAACTTATTTAAATTGTAATGTGGAAAAATAATTTTTCATTTTCTTTCTAAAGTTTAAATTAGAAGAATATTTTCACTCAAAAAATTAAAGAATATTTTGAATAAAAAAAAAGTAACTAATGATTTTGGATTTATAAATTGATTTTTAAGGAAAATTTATTATTTGAATTTATAAAAATTAAATAAAGTTTAAATTAGAATATTTTCACTTAAAAAAATATTTTAATAAAAAAGATAATAAAAGAATTAAAAGAATATCAGTGAAAATAATTAAAAGAATCAAAAAGCAAAAAATATAAATGATGATAAAAATAACTAAACTTTGGTATTTTTTAATATGATTACTAAATTTTATCTGACATGAATCCGATGTGATATGATGAGTCAGATAACTGGAATGACATATCATACCCTGATAGATTTTAATCGGAAGCTTCTAGATGACCTTTGAAAAAGAATTGAAAATTAAGTATCCGTTGGCAAGAAAAATTTATTTTTGTGATGACATTGTAAGAATCACTTAAGTTTGGTACTTCTTTTTGCATGATTTACCCCGCAATCATAGCTTGTTCTAGCAAATCTTCAGTTAATAATAATAAAAAAATAAAAAAGATGCAACTCATGGAAGTGTCTTAAATTAGGTACTGGCGACCACCGAGATCGGATGAACAAGTATTCACACACGAAAGAGTTCCTTTTTATTTTTAAAAAAAAAAAAAAAAAAAAAACAACTCTCATATCAGAAGTGTGAACTTTACTGTAGTGAGCAACCCTGTGGACTGTGGCTTAATAAGAGAGAATAAATATCATCCAAACAGTAATTTGGGGGGGTCATATGGGTCTCAGGCACCTCTCAATATTAATGATTGGAGAACCAAATAAAATTCTAAGCCTGAGGTGATAGATTTTTTGTTATGCTTTGATTAATTTCGGCAGAACACTCCACTTAATTTCTCACAAGTCTTTTGCTCTCTACAATAGACACTACTCAACAAAGATAACCATAAAACCCTGATTCATATACATTTAAAATAATCTTCCAAGATTAGGACACTCGCATTGGGTGAATATAATATAATACAAACTACAAAAGCATCACAAGAATAATGCGACAAGCATGACAAAATTTGGCCATTTCACTTGCACAACTTTTAAAATAAGAAAAACAGAAGCTCATTGAACATCGAGGAGTTGAAACTTGGATGTTACTAGATAAATTGAGATTACAGATAACTGAAAAAGAAAATTTTAAATGAAAATCTTCTTACATGTCATGCCTGGAAGTGAAGGTAGCAGTAGGTTGTCACAGAAAAGAAGAATAAAAGGGAAATTTACCCAAAAACTAAATCCCGAAATGCACACTTCCTGAGGTAAAGGTCAACTACATGAACATGCACAAACAGTTTCAGATTGATGGAGAATATGCTAGCACTGACAAACAAAATGGAAAAGGCAAAGGAGAAATAGAAAAACACAGAAGCGGATCAACAGACCTGAATTGAATGGTTAATCTCCCTCACATATGGAGAAAGAGAAGTTTGGAAATATATCAGAAGGAAACCCTAAGAAAAATGCTTCATGTTAATTATAAAGTTTTTGAAAGTAACTAGACTTCCTGAAAAGAATATTTGTAGCTAGTATAGAGATAAAGTGGATCAACAGACCAGAATTGAATGGTTAATCTCCCTCACATAGGGAGAAAGAGAAGTTTGGAAATATGTCAGAAGGAAGCTCTGAGAAAAATGCTTCATGTTAATTATAAAGTTTTTGAAGGTAACTAGAATTCCTGTGAAGAATTATTTGTTGCTAGTATAGAGATGAAGCATTAATCCAACATCACCTTTGTGAAGCAAGAATTGTCATTAGATTCCTGTTTCTAACACCCAATGTTTCTTATCTTACCGATTGCAATATGTGGGAAGAGACCACTTGGAAAGCAGAGCACTCTCTGAAGTTGGATTGGAGACCAGAGAATTTTATAGAGACATAAGAGGGGAATTTGCAAGAGCCTGCGAGGGACTTTGCAAATGGTGAGTATTAGAAGAGATACAAAATCAAATATAGTCCCAGGATAACGAGAGATCTATTGGCAAGTCAAGTGATTCAAGTAGGAAATCACTGGAGGGATAGGTAAATGACAAAGCCTACAAGCCCGTATATACTCAACAAAAAAACTGAGCATAGTTATTTCCCAGTATTTAGTAAGTTCTTTTTTTCTTTCTGTATAGAAAAAGGCACGATGCGACAGTTGTTAATGGCACACTGCAAGCTCAAGGCCGAGCAAGCACAAGGTCCAGTGCCTCTCAATGCAGCCAAGAGGGCAGCCTAATTAAGCTGCATGCCATGTTTCTCAGGCGCACCTTTTCCAGAAACAAGTCGCAATGTTATATTTTGTTATATTTGACTTCCACCATAGTTTTCTATTTGCCCAATGTTACTTTATCTATATTATTGATAAAAAAAAATTAGGTGTATACACCAAATTAAATTCAAAGCAACAAAAAAAGAACAAAGACAGAGACTAAAAAGTTTTCAATTAGAAATAACACCTGGAATTTGAAAAAAAAAATGCACAAAATAGGGTTTCTACAGTGCCCTAACCAGTCTCCCTCTCTCTCTCTCTTGATCTCTTCATGCTCCTTCTACAATTAAGGCCCTCGGTTCTTTTTTTTTTTTTTTTTTGCTTTCTGTTTCATCCAATCTCCTTTCCCATCTACTCTTCCTCTCTCTTGTCCCAAGTTTTCTTTCCTTTTTGTTCACTTGGTCTAGTCCATTTTTTTTCCTTTTCTTTTCAACTGAATTCCATGAAACCTAGATTATTGTTGACCCTCACTCCTAAGGAGAGAGGCACTGACATTTTTTTTTGTTGCAAATGTAGATTCTAATATTTTTGCCTTCCTATAATTTTCTAGCCCTTTGCCTTATGGAATATGGATTCTAGCAGTAATGATTCCATAAGAAACCTTTTAGAGAACATGTGCTTCTTAATCCAAAAGACAGAAGATTTGCACACCATGGCATAACTTAATAGTAAGTGTATATACAGCCTAAACAATAGACCTAGGTTCAATTCCCCCTCCCCATGCTCAAAAAAAAAAAAAAAAAAAAGACGCAAGATTTGTCGTGTGGTAATTTTCTTATGAATGTCTGATACTTATTTTGAATTCTCTAGCAAATCAAACATTATATCTGTTAGGCCTCAATTCTCAAAGGCATGTGCCTACACATTACACCTAGGCTCTAGGACCCCTTCGCACCAGAGCATCTTGCACCTTTGATAACTAAAGATGAGAATAAAAAGGATGTATAGTCTAAACAACCTCTATTTGTCACCTAAACCTGAACAATATTATGCCAAGTGTAAAGTCTTGACTTATCATTCAAAGGTGCAGTATTAAATGCTTTCACAATCTATAATTTGCTATCAACTACACTTGACTTCTTGTTTTGCAAAACTTTTTGGTTACAAAACCTTAGGTATGAAAATTATCAATACTGTTCTGAATTTAGAAAATACTGAATAGAATGACAAGGATGGAAGAAAGCTCAACATACTCAAATAAAAGAAATTAAATCGAAGTCTGAGAACCCCTTAAAAGGAATAGTTTGAGTGGAATTGTCAGTAGTCACAACTCTATTAAAATTGCTAAACAAACACTACAATAATAAGTCACAACCAAAAAAGGAATAATTTCAATAAAAAATAAATATATAAAAGAAAAAAGATAGAAAGAAAGAAAGAAAGGTGGAATAGCAGCCCTAATATCATAAAAAAAATCATGGGTCAAAATCAGACACAAGTAAGAACTAAGAACAAATGAAAAAAGACAGGACACAACCACTCTATTATACTTGTCAAATTCAACAAGACTCCATTAACATATGCAATTATACAAACATATCTGTGGTTAGAACCACAGCCAGTTTGGTAGAGCAAGTGTGTAAATAGAAATTCTATCTAGTGACGAAAAAAAAATTATACATACATATCTAAAATTCCAACATTGAAACAAAAGGGGGGAAAAATGAGTCAAGGAATGTAAAAATCATTAATATAACAGTCAATTCTATTCCCTTCTCTTGCATTTCAAATCTCAAAACACCACTATAAATAACACAAATTGCTAATAATATAAGCATTAGCTTCCTAACATGGTTCTTAAGGTTAATATACAAGGTTTTTCTAATAACTCATCTCAAAAAACAACCAATCAAATGGGGCCTACACATTTAAACAGGGGGAAAATAAATAATTGAACCAAGAACATAACTACAAATCTAAAATTAGCTTCAAATATTTATATTTATAAAAAGAAAGTCAAAAAAAAAAAGTCTTGTTTTCTTTCTGGAGAAAAAAAAAAGTCAAATAATCAGTGGGATCAGAGAGACGCACAGGAACAAGAAGGGCACCTGATCAGACCGTTCTCATTGCAAGCAGTGCAGCTCTTAAACCCAGATTTCTCTATGTACAATTTATGGCTACCGTTGCATTCGTGGCACAAAATGAATCTATAACCTCCACAGGCGGTGCATACGCCTAGTTCCGCTGCGGGAAAGCCTTCCACAAACTTCTTGAGCTCGCCTGCCTCGTGTAACTCTCTAATCTCCTCAGCTCCACCTATGTATCTCCCTCCGATAAATACCCTCGGCAAAGTCAACTTGGTTTGACCGCCGCCGCCGCCAAAGATCTGTTGTAGCTCCTTAATGAAGCGAGAATCCATGGAGAGATCTCGCTCATCGATTGAAACACGGAATCCTTGGAGAATAGCTTTAACCGAACGGCAATCCTCAAATGTCGACCGCACAACACGGAGGCTTGTGAAGTAAACGACAATCCGTTTATCGGCACCGGGAATTGGGATAGACGGTGGGGGCTCTCGACATTCCTGTTGTGGCGGTTCAAGCGGTGGCGTTTTAATAACAGGTAAGGCATTGGTTTCGGGTTCAGAGATGAGTTGGGGATGTGGGTCGGGTTGGGTGTGGGTGAGTGGGCGAGACGGTGACCAGGAACGGATGATTGAGTTGGCGAGACGAACTCGGTGAAAAACAGAGAATTTTTTGGTGGTAGGTGGAGAAGGATCGTCTGTACAGAGGTGTTGGATATCTTTGAAAGTGGAAAAAGAGAAAGAGGAGGATGGAGAAGAATTATCGCGAATCTTAACTGTTGATTTACCCCACTGCCGCCACATTGAGGGTTGGAGATTAATAAGAGTTTGAGAGAATGAAGAGACAAAGTATAATAAGAAATTGAAAATGAAAATGGTTTTGTTTGATTTTTGGGTTTATGGGTTTTGAGAGTTTGATTGCTTAAAGCGAAGGCTTTTAGTGAATCGAGGGATTGAAGAAAGAGCTGGAAAAGCGGGTATGCTTTGCAGATTTTTATGAGAGAGAGAAGAAACAAAAATGGAGAAAGAAAGTAAAGGGTAAAGGGGGCATGGTGATATGGTGTTAGGCAATAGGAATAGACGGTTGGTTAAGGTAGTTGAAGAGGGTAATTTTGCTTCTTAATGAGCTTTTAAGAGATTTATTGATGAGAGGTCCTGATTAAGAGATTTGATGATAAGTTAAGCCTAATTATGGATGGAAAGTACTCATTTTTGAATCTAGATCACCACTATTGCTTTGTCTTTTCATTCTTGTAAAAGGAAAAAAAAAAAAAAAAAAAAACATTTGTATTCCCATTTAGCAATAATTTCCCTTTTTTAAAAATATCATAAACCATAAATTCTTGGAGAGAGAATTTAAAAATACATGAATGAATAGATGAGTTTTTGATTTGTAGATCGTTTTGAATAAATAAATTCTATAAAATTTTATAAAATTCATTTTAAATTTTATACTTAAAAAAAATTTATATTTAGAATATTATAAAGTGTTGATATGAATTTAATTTAATTTAATATAAATCAAATTTCATTAAAATATATGAAATTACTAAATGAATTCCACAAAACTAACAAAATAAATATTATAAAAAAAAAAAACTCAAACATTTTTCTCTCTGTACTTTTTTTTTTACTTATTTTTTTTACATATAATTTGTTATTATATTTTATAAATTAAATATTAATACCTCAAGTTTTAGTTATTGTAAGACCTAAGTTGGCGATGAAGTGGAGCTTCGATAGTAGGATGAGTCTTGATGTCGATAATAGACTTTGATAATGAAGCCAAGGGTTACGATGTGAAGGAGAAGTATTGACGAGCCAAGGAATTGTTATGTCGAAGACGAGTTCGATATGGGTGAATGAACAGAAGACGAGCTCAGTACAAGTGAAGCGAGTGGATGAACTTTGTACGAGTAAGCGAGCATAGGAACTCGGTATGGTAAGACGAGGATGAACCGATGACTTGTTAATAAGGATGTGGGTGACGGCATAGGCTTACGAGGACGAGTTAAGGACTCGATGGTAGGACTTCGGACGTCTGTGTAGGTTTGCGAGGAGAGATGTTAGGCTCGGTTTTGTTTAGTATTAGAAGGTGAGTAGATAAGCTTAAGTTTAAGTCGTGGATAATGGGTCTAGATATTTTTGTGATAAGAGTTAAGTTGTGTCAGAGATGTGTGGATAGGGTCGGAAGCCACCTACCATTGACAGTTCTTAGAAAATGAATGGCTACAGATAAACATTACCTTTCCAATAAAAGTTCTTTTCCAATAAAATTTACCTTCTCAATGATCAGTTGTACGCCACTAAGAATATTTTAATTATTTCTTCTTTCTATATAAAGATTGATGGACCGTTCCAGAATTTCAATCTCTTCATTTTCTTTCTTCTTTATAAGACTTAAAGTTTTGAATTTCTTTCTCTAAGTCCTAGCCATATTTTCATTATTTTCTTTTCTTCAAAAGAAAATAGTCGATCTCCATATTAAACCCTAGATCCAAGTGGTAGTTTGTCATTCCAGTTTTCTTAGAAGAGCTCCAGGTAGATCTAAAGAGTATATCTATAGTTCCAGTGAGCCTTACGATGGTTGATGTCAAACTTGATGATGATCAAAGGGTTATTAAAGAGGCTATAGTTTATATGATGATGGTGATTTTTGACTTTATTGGAGAAGCTCTAGCAAGTGAGATAAGTTATAAAATGCATGAATGCATGGTAAGACCGCCTTATGTTGTTTGTGTTGAATTCCATTCCTTTGTCGATCTAAATGATATATATTGTTATTATTATCGATATTTCTCACTGTCTATTGACACATGAAAGCCATTTGAAATATTAAACTGATTATTGATCTATGATAAGGCCATTGTGCTAACCTTATGTTTTTTATGATGATCCTACCGAACCAATATCTAGCCTTGACCAAGCACTGATAGAAACGCTCATACTATAATGGAGGAGAATCTATTAGACCATGTGCACTAGTGACTCAACTGACTGGGCCTATAAACTATGTCAGATGTATCCTCACAGGCATGCGTTGGTGTTTCAAAAGCGTAGTAGCTGCTCTTTCAGTTTTCATACCAAAGATGGTATTCTGTTCAGAGGCCATGGAGATGGTGGTGTAGTCCCGTCTATGAGTACTCTTCTTATGCTACTGTTATGATGATTCATTAGGGTTTGAGGTGTCATTCCACCAATGAGTTGATGGTTTGAGACTCGCGAGATTATGGTTATATTTACCTCGAGTTCTCCTATGTTTGGTTTTGTTAGGATGAATGCTCCCTTAGTGCCTATTTGTCCTCAACACTTTTATATGTTTTTAGATACCCACTAAATGATATAAATATATATGTATATGTATATACTGATTTACTACTCTTGCATGAAACCCCAAGTGTAAATGTATTTTATAATTTATTGAGTTGATAACTCACCATATCGTCTTTGGTTTCAGGTATAGGTTTGGAGAAGTTAGAAGCTAAGTTGATAGATTATTTCTTTGGTTATCATTCTCCACCAAAGAAACTCTAGATGTATAAGTTTATTTCTTTAAGATTGTAATATTTCTTTTGTAAAAGTCATAGTTGTTGTTTCTCTATTTTAGACGCTCCGTAGATTGTATAAGGATTCTATATGAAGTGATTTAAATGAATAAAATGAAAAGATTTTTATTTTTTATCTTAAGTTGTTTTCGTTTTTGGGCCTAGTATGGTTACGTTTTGATGGTTTAAGTATGCTGATCCTAGGTGAGTTTGAGGTTAGTATGGGTTCTACAGGTTTTCGATGGTCTTATATCTACTAATGCCATAGGACCGTCGCTGTAATACCTCGAATTTTGATTTATTATTATTTGGGTAATTAATTATTGAAAAGTAAATTAATTAGTTTATTTAATTATTTAAAAGTTAAATTTATTTAAATTAATTTTTAGATTTTAATTATTATTATTATTATTATTATATATATATATTAGAAAGTTAAAGAAGAAGATAAGAAGCAGAAAAAGGAAAGAAAAAGAGAAACAGGAGAGACGGGACGAACAGAGAGAGAGAGAGAGAAAGGGAAAATCAGTTTGATCGTTGCCTTCTGGTCACCGAAATCTGACACGCGTCGGACCGTTGGAAAGAGGAAGCCGAGACGCTTCCAACGGCATCAACTCGGTCGCCGTCCGCCGCCGGAACGCTCGCCGACCAGCAACCTTTCGAGCTTCATTTCATTAACTTTTCGACCTCCGTTTCCGACGATTCTCATACTGTTGGATTCCTTATCTCGTAAGCTTCGATTTGGTATCTCATTTGCAAATTATGGTGAACGTTTGAATTTTTACCTATATACGGTGTAATTTCGGATCTGCCGACGCGTTTTTCGGCAATTCTTCGGCAAGTAAAATGAGTGGTGCATATTTTCAGTATCCACGCTTTGATACGAACATATTGACACCAATTTCGCCGTTATCCGACACCGTTGATATTTTCCAATGACTTTTTCGGTGACTCTCCAGTGAGTGCGTCCGACAGTCCGGAATTTATCCCTGATAATTAGTTTGATGTTAGAATAGTTTATTTCAGCATAACGAAATTATTATGAATTTAGATAATCAATTGTAATTAAGTTCTATTCCTGATGATTTGTTAAATATTTTATTTTCTAGATCGTCCAGGAC
>CATKHJ010892751.1:0-13046 GCA_949750685.1 Vernicia montana
ATGATCAATCAAGACATCTATATGAACTTGAGTATCATAGAATCCTTGCATTTCCAATTCAATCCGATATAACACTTGAAACACACTTGGCTTAGATCGCGAAAAATTCACACATAATCTCTTAGCATGGCAACCTTTATACATCATCATTCCTACTTACCACATATAAGGCTAATATACAGTTGGGGTATTACAGGTATCTTCTCTGAAGTGTACTGAATCAATTCAGGTCCTTCTATGAACTTCTCACCTACTTCATCCCAATAAATAAGAGATATGCATCCCATACAATGCTTCATAAGGAGCCATTTTGATCGTACTGTGATAAATGTTGTTGTAGGCAAAATCAATCAAAGGTAGATGCTTATCCCAGTTCCCTCCAAAGTCTAGAATACACATTCTCAACATATTTTCTAAAGTTTGGATGGTCCTCTCATATTAGCCATTCGTTTAAGGGTGGAAAGCTGTACTGAAATCCAATTGAGTGCCTAATGACTCTTGCAACTTTTGCCAAAATCTCGATGTGAATTGCATTCCTTTATCTGAAATAATATAGACTAGAACTCCATGAAGTCTCACTATTTCATCAACGTATAGTTGAGCATACTGTGAAGCTGAGTAAGTGATCTTAACTGGCAAGAAGTGAGCTGACTTGGTCAATCGATCTATAATTACCCATATGGAGTCATACCCACTCGAAGTCCTTGGCAAACCACCCACAAAATCCATAGTGATTTTTTTCCATTTCCATTCTGGCAGTGACAATTGTTGAAGTAACCCAGAAGGTTTCTGGTGCTCAAACTTAACTTGTTGACAGGCTAAGCATTTTGCCACGAATTCTGTTATATCCTTCTTCATTCCACTCCACCAATACATCATGATACATTTTAGTTGCACCTGGATGTACATTGTAAGTTGCATAATGAGCCTCTTTCATAATTTGCTCCCATAAGTCATCGACCGCAGGAACACACAATCTAGTGCCACATCTTAATACTCCATCTATAATAGTAAATCCAGGAGCTTTTTCTGCTTCCACATCATTCTTCAGTTTTACCATCTGAGGATCCTTGTCCTGAGCAGCTTTAATTTGGTCAATCAAAAGTGGTTTGACTTGAAAGTGAGCCAAAAGTACTATAGAATCTAACGCTTCAAATCTAACATCCATATAATACAGACTTTGCATTTCTTTTACCAACGATCTCCGGTACATATGGATGTGAGCTAAACTTCCCAATGACTTTTGTCTTAGAGCATCTGCTACTACATTTGCCTTCCCTGGATGGTACATAATCTCACAATCATAATCCTTAAGCAATTCCATCCATCTTCTTCTCCTAAGGTTTAGATCTTTCTACTGGAAAACATACTTTAAACTCTTATGGTCAGTGTAAATCTCACACTTTTCCCCGTAGAGGTAATGTCTCCAGATCTTCAAAGCAAACACTATTGCAGCCATCTCCAAATCATGAATTAGGTAATTTAATTCATGCTTCTTTAACTGTCTAGAAGCATAAGCTATTACCTTGCCATTTTACATCAGAACACAACCACATCCCACTCATGATGCATCACAATAGACTGCATACACTCATTCATTAGATGGTAGTGCCAAAATGGGTGCCGAAGTGAGACAAGTCTTGAGTTTCTGAAAACTCTCTTCACAAGCATCCGACCATTGATACTTTACTTGCTTCTGAGTAATCCTGGTCAAAGGAGTTGCTATTTTAGAGAAATCTTTAACGAACCTCTGATAATAACCTGTTAAACCCAAGAAACTTCTGACTTCCGTTACATTGGTGGGTCTAGGCCAATTGAGGATTGCTTCTACTTTCCTTGGATCCACTTCTAGTCCATCCTTGCTTACTATATGCCCCAAGAAACACACACTATCAAGCCAAAATTCACATTTGGAGAGTTTAGCATACAACCGATGCTCTCTCAAAATTTGCAATACTATACGGAGGTGCTCTTCATGTTCTTCCCGACTCTTTAAATACACCAGAATGTTATCAATGAACACAATGACAAACTTGTCTAAGTAAGGCTTGAAAACCTGATTCATCAAGTCCATAAAAAGTAGTTGGTGCATTTGTCAACACTAAGAATTCATAATATCCATATATTGTTTGAAATGCTATTTTGGACACATCCTCTTTTCTAATTCTCAACTGGTGATAACCTGATCTCAAATCTATCTTTGAGAAATGGCTTGCACCTTGCAGCTGATCAAATAAGTCATCTATTCGAGGCAATGGATATTTATTTCAAATAGTGACCTTGTTCAGTTGCCTGTAATAAATGCATATCCGTAAAGAACCATCCTTCTTATTTACAAAAAATACAGGTGCACCCCAAGGTGAACTAATAGGATGAATAAATCCTTTATCAAGAAAATCTTGCAAGTGCATCTTCAACTCTTTAATTCAACTAGTGCCATGCGATAAGGAGGTATGGAAATCGGATTAGTCCCCGGTAACACTTTAATACTGAATTCGATCTCCCTTTCTAGTGGCAAAACTGGTAGTTCTTTAGGAAATACATCCGAAAAATCTTTAACAACCGGTATATGCTCTATCCCCTTTACTTTAAGCTTGGTATCCCTGATATATACCAAATACCCTTGGTATCCTTTCCTCAACAGTCTTCTTACTCCAATAGCAGAAATCAAATTATATGGTGCTTTACTCCTTTCTCCTTGATACTCAAATTCTTCTCCTAAAGGAAATTTAAACACTATCTTCTTATCATGACAATCGATAGAAGCAAAATTCTTGGACAACCAATCTGTGCCCAAGATCATATCAAACTCTAACACTGGCAATTCTATCAGATCAACTTCTAACTCTCTATTATCAATTTTCACTATACAAGAAAGAAAAACATTCTGAACTTCTATCTCTTCTTCTAAAGGTGTAGACACAATCAATGGATTTTCTAATAATTTGCATGCCACAGATAATTTCTTAGCAAAACATGAAGAAACAAAAGAATGAGTAGCTCCAGAATCAAATAGTACTCTTACATCCATAGATTGGATAGGAAGAATACCTGTAACCACTGTGTTAGAGGCCTGCGCCTCATGTTATGCTAAAGCAAATACCTTTTCTTTGCCTCTACCCATAGGAGCCTGTCCAAAAGTTTGACCAGAAGCTTGCCCTGTACCTTTACCAATCTTAATACCTCTACCACTATTTCCTCTTCCTGTTGGCATTCCACTATTACCGACCCCCTCCATCTGAACTATGGAATAAAAAGCCTGGGGTCTACCTGTTGATCCCCGAGGACAATCTTTCACAAAGTGCCCTGGCTGTCCGCAGCCAAAATAAGCACCGATCTCTACATAGCACTATCCTTTATGTTTCTTTCCACAAGTAGAACATAAAAGAAGAGAAACTCTAGATGGGGCGAAATTAGCTGCACTGTAGCTCATCTGAGGAGTCGATCTACTAGGATTCTATCTTGCTCGAGGTCTCCACTATTGGTTCCTGAAATTACCTGATGATTGTAAAGACATATCCATGCTCTTTATCCCACTATCATCTCTGCCCTGCCTAGAGGAACTACTAACCCTTGCTTTCTTCTTTTGTTTTCCGTACTACTTTTACCTCCATTTCTCTGTTCTCAATCATTCTTGCTTTGTCAACAACCTTGGAATAAGAGTCGAATTCATGAGCAGCTAGAACTTTAAACATAGGTGTAATCAATCCCCTCCAAAAATGCTGAATTTTAGCAGCTTCATTAGGTACAACAGTTGAAGCATATTTACTCAATCGGCTAAATTTCTTAGCATATTCTGAAATTGTCATATCTGAAGTCTGTACTAATCTTTCAAATTCCAATGTTATAGCTTCTCTTACACTTTCTGGTAAGAACTCATCCACTACTTTTTCTTTAAACTGTTCCCAAGTAATCTCCTCGTCATTCCTAAGCATTCTAGCTATGCTTCTTTTAAACTATTCTTTAGCATCTTCCTTCATTAAATACCTAGAAAATTCCACTGCTCTTCTATATGGAATTCTCAAAATCCTTGCCTTTTCTTCCATTTCTTTAAAGAAATCCGTAGGGTCCACATCACCCTTGTACTCTAAAGGTTTTAACTTCAATAATTTTTCATAACTGATTTCCTCTTCCTGTGTTACATTTTGTGGCTGAGATGGAACCACTGGAGGAATAATTGGAGCAGCAGAGGCAAGAGGAGCAGGAGGAATAAGCTGCTTCCTCTGCTGAGTAACCAACTCAACTAACATTTCATAATTCCTATGGAGTTGGTCCAATCTCTATGCTACTACAGCCACATCAACTGGAGGTGCAGGGGGAGAAACTGCATTATCCCCCGCTCGGCTAATAGAACCTTCTTCAGGAAGAATAACCCTTCTAGGACGAACTCGGCCACGTCGCAGAGGCATATCCATAAGTTGACGAAAGAACAAGGTAAACTCAAATTCATAACATAACGTTATACGCATATCTATATCAAAAGGAAACAGAACAATGACGTGATGAAATCATATACTCCGTAGTTTTCCTAATCATGCATATACTTAGGTTATAAAGCTTACAATACTTTTTATAGTTTCAAACCTATGATTTGATACAACTTTTGTCACGACCCAATTCCGGAGCCACGATGGTCCTAGAGCAAAGGTAAATTTAAGACTACCATACACCCGTAGAACCCAATAATATCAATGAATTTCCCCATATCAATAAATATCATTTTCAATACCAATCATATATTTTATCACATTTTAGTCCAATTATATCATTTATAATATTATTCCATTATATCTTAAATAAATAGAAAATATCTACTGTTTAAATCCATTCAAATACTACGGAGTATTTAGAGAAATAATAATAAAATAATATCATAAAGCAATTTAAATAATTACATCAACGATAGTTTCTTGTGGAGAAAAAGAAATCAAGAAGCTCAATCTTCTCTGTTTCTAGCCTCTTCTACTCTAGCACCTAAAAAAAAATAGTGAAGAGGGGTGAGCCTTCAACTTAGAAAATTATGTAATATACCAATACTTTGGGGCTGTATGAAGAATATCATATATTAAAATATGGGTTAGCACAATAACATATATGTGCCTGGAAGAAATAGCACCAAATTGACAGAACCAATCAATCAATGTCAATCAATAATGACAGTAACTTTTCCCTTTTAACAATTAACGCATGCTTGGCCGAGCATAAGTCTAGAGTACATAGCCCTTCTAGGTAGGACACTGATAAATTAGACTCTATCAGTTGAGTCCCCGGTGCATACGGCCTAATGATTTATCCTCCATTAGTATAGGCGTTCTGTCACAATCATGGTCAATGGTTCGGTAGGAACAATAACAAAATATAGACCTAAGTGGTCTTTCAATAATCAATAGGCAATAATCAATAACATTAGGTCAATAAAAGTTTATTAACAATAAATCAATATGGTCAATAGCACAATGAGAATTCAATGGTCAATATCAATAACGAAAATATCAATAAATATCAATAAGTAATATAATTATTTAGAATAAATAAATTAATAGGATTTGCAATAAACAATTTATGGTAGGTCACCAATTTAATTATTATCGGATCTATACTTAGGATTTCTATAAATCCATTCTAATTAATTTAATAAATCTAGCATTAAAAATTACTACCGATCTGATCTATTACTCAATCACATAAAACTATCATGTTCTAAAATCAGAATAATTATTTGAAACAAATTTAGAAGATCAACTGTTTATCATCGGAGGTTCGCTGGAAAAGTATACCGGTAACTGATTTTAACGAAATAAATATCAACGAACATGTCTCAGAATGATGGATCCAAATATACTGATCAATTATGTCATTCGTCGAAAATTCACCGAAAATCTGCTCCGGTAGTCCCGATGTAGCCGGATTCCAGCCCAAAAATTCAAGTCAGTCTAAAATTAACAATTGATATACCAAATCGAAGCTGAGAAGATAAAGAATCCAACCGTACCAAAATCATCAGGAACGAAGGTTGAAAAGTTGACGAAATGAAGCTTGGAAACTTCTGACAGGTGGTCAGTGCGGCAGCGCGTACGGCGGCGTCCGGAGGAGTCTGTCGGTGAGCTTGATGGCTTTGGAAAGATCGTCGGACGTTCGTTCTCCTAGTGTCGCGCTTGTGGTGTTTGGACGGCAGCGAAACTGGCAGAGAAGCCTGCTGCCCTCTTTTCTCTCTCATGTCTCCCATTTCTCTCTCTCTCTCTCTCTCTCTCTCTCTTTCTGTCCTTCTGTCTCTGACACAGCAGCTATGTTGGTACTTTAGGACCAATCAGCTGCTTTAAATAAATTTTTTTCCCGTTTTTTTTTTTTTCAGTTTTAAAATAATTTTAATAAATAATAATTAATAGTAATAATAATTTTATTAATAGTAATAAAACACCAACAATAAAATTTACTTTGCTATTTCTTGTCAATTTAAACTTTTGAACAATATCAATAATTATTATTACTCATAATAATTAATTAATAATTACTAAAACAATTATAATAGCATTTTTACAAATAAATTAATACTTTAAAAATTTTCTTAAAATTTTTATCAATTAAAATATTTATTTCATTTAATAAATCAAATACCCAAAAAATTAATAATACCAAATTTTAAATTCAAGGTATTACATTAATAAAAAAGACAATTTTGCTAAAAGAAAGTCGTCTTTTTTATTAAAATTAAATGACTTTCTTCCATACATACTGAAAAAAAAAGGCATCTATTTTTAATAAAAAAGATTACTTTTGAAAATTATGTCTCATATTCTACTAGTTTAAGCTAAAATAATAATTAACATTTGAATAATATAAATTGGATCATTTTATACACTTATATGCATATTCAAATCAAGATATTTGAGTATAAATAACTAAGTATTAAAGGTGCTAAAAATATTTTAAGCCACCACAATCTAATCAGAGGGTGTGAAATTAGAGGCTTCCAAACCCAAATAGTTAGATACTTTCAAAGCGAAAACATTCAGGGCTAACCCATTATCAACTAGTACCATAGGGACAATCTTTCCTCGGGTTATTACTGTTATGTACAGGGCATGATTATGGTTGGGCTCTCATTTTGGCAAGTCATGATCATTGAATGAAATGGATGCAGCTTTGGTAGTGTTAGTGAGGGAGGCTACCAATGTTTTAGGGGTGATGTCTATTGGAGCTTGACATTGATTCAATGCCTTGCAAAGAGCTTGGCGATGGGGGTATGATGATTGGATGAGGCTCTAAATAGAAATATTGGCCTGAGTCTTTTGAGCTGCTTAAGGATGGGGTCTTTGTCAAGTTCAAAACTCCCCTTTGTTTTTTCAACTGGAGGCGGGATAGGTTGCACTGGTGGTTGATTGACTTGAGTGATAAGTGCTTGACAAATTCTGCCGCTTCGGGTTATGGTATCAATCTCTTTAACCAAGTTACTCAGGTCAAGTACACAGCAAAAATCAGAAGCTGATCGAATCAAGGAGATAGGATCAACTCTAAGGTCAGAGGTGGTGATAAAATGGACTTGGTTATCTGGAAGTGGATTGGTGGAAATATTTGGTTTGGCTTTTGGAGGAATAATATCACCACCGTCAATCAAGTCTTGGATTCTATGCCTTAGAGCCTTGCATGCATCAGTTTTGTGCCCAACTCCTTATTGATACTCACAATATTCATTGGGATTGTAGCTTTTAGGTAGTGGATTTGGGGGTGCTCTGGGCTTAAGGGCAGTATGTTGGGCTGAAGGCATTGAGTAAGGTACCTTGGATAAGGGGTAATAGTGTTTAAGGTTTGTGGGGTGAAGGTGATTGGATTGAGGTGAGGGTTTGACCTTTTATCGGTTCAAGGTTTAACCTAGGTCTAAGATGAATGTATGTTGTTTTGTTCATTATGGGTGCATGATATGCATGAGAAAAACATTTCATGAAGATGCTATTATGCAAGGCTTTGAGTATGGTACATATAACCTAAGGTCCAAGTTCTAGATCCACTACATGAAAGGGTAAGGGTGGGTTGCATTGGGTACCCGTCACACTAGAGCAGCGATATACCTAACCATATATGAGTCAAAGAGCCTTGCGTGGGTCTAACAGTACGTGCATTCTCGTAAACATCGCGGGGTGGATGATTTCACTATCGGCAAGCAGACCTAAGGAAGGTTGCCCACTCGATGTTACTTTCTATCCATTGTTTTCCTATGAAATCAAGGTTGAAAGGCAATAAGCCTATGTAAGTGATGCATAAAAGTTATTTATGCATTAAAAGTGCCAAATTTTGATTTTAAACCAATTGGTAGTCCACTTGTCTTTTATAAAAAAAAAAAAAAAAAAAAGAATCAGTCCCCAGTGGAGTCGCCAACTGTGAGGCCTCACCCGAGCACCGGTCCGATCTGCTAGAGGGAATCGAAATGCCCATTTGGGTTTGTACTCACGATGGAACCCTCGGGTTTGGATTTGGTTGATTTTGAAAATTGATTTGGGAGTCACCACCTTAATTTTATTTTATTTGGGAAAAGTTAAGGAAAATCCAATTGATTGACTCCAATTATTTATCCAATGGAAAAGTGCACTAGCCCTCGATTACCAAAGAGGATTCAGGGACTAGATTTTCGATTCATTTAATTGGTTTGGCAAATTTAATACTAAATGGCTTAAAATGATTTCATGAACAATTATACAATGCATGAATTAAAGTAAAGTAAAGCAATAAAGGAAATAACAGAATTAAATAAAGAAAGCAATGAAAACACAAAACCTAAACTATGTGAAGAAGGTGAAAGAGGAGGAAAGTTTATTTTAATTAGATTTGATGCATTAGACAAGCATGCCTACGTATCCCTTTGAATGGGAATCAAAATTCACGTAATTCGCCCTTCTTGCGAAGGGAGTTTGTTTAGTTTGAGCCTTTTATCATGTTTCAGATTGATTGATTAGAAGGTGGGTTGATTAATTAGTTAACCTAATTGATTTACCAAGTTGGATTCATTATTTCAGATTTTAATTAACTAACAATCTAGATAAACTAATTTAATTAACTAACAAAGAAAAATAAAATAAATAAATAAAATGAAAAGAGAAGGGAAAAGAAGCTTACCTTGCGCTTGAGCGACTTTGGGACGGCGGAGACTTGTCTCAGTCGGCGGCAGACTTGCCTCGGACAACTTGCCTCGGACGACAGGGAAATTTTGACTCGGCAGGTATACTCGGGAAGTCGCAATCCAATCTCACTTTGCAAAAGCAAGAAGCAATAGCAAAGCAAGAAATAAAAGAAACTAGGGAGTTCGTTCCTTTCGGACCAAGCTTAGGGGGATAGCTCGCTTGATGCAAAAGCTAATCAAACAAGCCAAGGGATGTGTGAGCAAGCTCTGAGTGTCGAAATGAGTTGGGAGGGGGGTAGTTTATATAGGTAGAGAGGCTAGGAAAGTTTTTCACGTTTTCCAATGTGAGAAAACGGATCTGTAGTGAAAAACTGCATAGGAGCCTTCTGTAACTGCATAGGAGCCTTTTTGGACCGCACATGAGCCTGGAGTGACTGCACAGACTAACCATGACCGCACAAAGCCAGTTTTGAACCGCACAGGCCCTGTGCGGTGCCAAAATGGGCCTGTGCGGTTTTTGATGCCGGTTTCGCCGATTTTTGCCGTTTTGATCCGTTTCAACTCCGTTTTTCGTGATTTCAGTTGCGTTGTGCTCCGTATTCAATCTCGAATGATATGAGGATGGTTCAGAGGCCAAATGGGTGGGTCCCAGGTTTCGAGGCTCGAATTCTTAGTTTTTGAGATTTTTGCGATTTCGGCTTCCTTTGGTCTATTTACCGAGCCTAGGTGCTTCTAAGGTTTGGTTGTATGCCAGAGGATGTAAAATTAAGGGTTCACAAACTTGTAAGCTTATTATTATCTTCTGAACTTGATTCCGGCGACTTTTCGGCCTCCTTTTTGGGTAATTCTAATACGATTGGATTCCTTATCTTCCAAACTTTCATTTGATATATCATTTGTTTATTTTTGACTAACTTGAAAGATTCATTAGGTAACCAGTAAAACAATTAAAATTTAATTACAAATTTATCAAATAAACAGTCACTTTAATCAATGATTGAGATTTAAAATTAATTTAAAATTGATAATCTGACGGTCATAAATTTCAGGGATATTTATGCATAAGGGGTACTATGGAAGAGTTTTTTTTTTAAATTTTGGTGAATTAACTAGCATTGCAAAGCGAATGGGATTAACTAAAATTGAAAGAGTAAATAGGAGCAATTCCCTTTTCAAAATTTAATTCACCATTGAATAAGGATAATTGGGTTACTATAAGATTTTAAAAAATTAATTGCTCTAGTATTAATAAAATTTGCTGTGGTGATGTCGTTGCTCTAATTTAAAATGAAATCAATATTTTTAGGAGCGTAATGTAGACGCGCTTTGGTGTTGGGTTGGAACAAGTACATACCTAGCCTTAATTTCTTGTTTGCTGTATTTTCCCCCAATCAAAACGTCCACATTTAGAAGCATCCCTATTTCTCTGCTGTCAATCTCACCTTTTTCTTTCTCAGAAACCTCTTTTGCAGCCTCTGCACTTCTCTTTCTCTCTCTTTCTTTCTTCAACTTGCCCACAACAATTATCACTTTTATTTATTTTATTTATTTTCCTTTTTATGTTTATATTCAAAACTATAGTTTCTTTCTTCTCTTGTGAACTTAAAGCTTATCCATCTCTTATAATATGGATAATAATAATACTATGCAAGAAAAAAGAAAACCTACCAAAAAGGCCAATACTAATAATAATAAACCCAAGAAAATCAAACACCACCCTATGAAAGTTGTCTACATTTCTAACCCCATGAAATTCAAAACCAGTGCTTCTCAATTTAGGGCTTTAGTACAAGAACTCACTGGCCAAGATTCTGAATTGCCTGATCCAGGTAGGTTTCTTGATATTAATGACCATCACCATCATAATCATGATCATGTCGATGCCAATAATCAAACGGTCCTAGATGCATCGAAAAATGGTACATTATTTGAGATCCCAGCACTGGATCTTAGTGGCAAAGATAATGATCAGCAACCTGAAAGACTAGATGCTTATCATGGTCCATTTGAGTCCTTTGATGATGTTTACATGCCTCATATGTTTGAGAATTTGTCTTCTGGGTTTATGACATCAAGTTTATTGTATGAATCTACTACTCCTACTACTACTCATGTGGATGTGCTAAGAAGCCTTGATACAAATGTAAATTGAGTAAGCTTTCTCTCTCTTTAGCCTATATAGAGTTTCCATATGTAATTAGTTAATTAATCATGCTTGTTAATTAATTTCTTTATGCAAATGTAATTACTAATTAATAAAACATTTTCCTATGGAACTTGATCTTGGTTTTCCTTCCCAATTCTTTATTTATTGTTTATTTGAAAGTAATTTTTATTTTAACATTTTTAAATTTTTTCGAATAAATGTCTGTCTGATATTATAAAGCCCGTTTATTTTAATAATCTTTAAAATTTTTGAGTATATGCGATCATATAATTAAATATTTTATGTATCAAATAAAAATAAGAGTTGTTTTTTTTTTTTTTTTTTTTTTTTTTGGTGATGAAGGGTTAAATTTTTCATGGGTAATTTCATTGAAGTTAAAGAAACAAGAAACCCATATAATTCTATAGCCAAACTAGGTAGCTAGGTTAGCTATAAGCTATACAGGAGTACAGTCCTAACCTCGCAACCCAACACTTTTTTTTTTTTGAATAAGACTCGTTGTTAGAGTTGATGTGAAAGCTTTCTATGTTAATCAAGTGTTAGCAAGAACAACAATGTGCCTAGCTAGAGAAACAAAGCAAAATTAGTGGCTGTAAGTTGATTCTTAACTTTTTAGAAGGACTATTAGAAAAGATTTTTATAGGGAAACTCATGCAGGTGAACATATTTATTATGGGAAGATATTTTTTTTTTTGCCCAAAATTATGGGAAAAGATGGCATATAAAGACATGGAACTCAAATATAATCTCACTTAATTAATTATTAAGCCATTATCTTCTGGAAATAAAGTAACCATATCTAAAATCAAATCATATAAAATAAACCAAAAAATTAATTTATTTGTGCATTTTTTTAAAGTGCAATATATATATATATATATATATATATATATATATATATATATATATATATATATGGGTTTTGGAATTATTTATTAATTATATGCATTGTCCTATGAAAAAGAGATGGCTTTCTCTTCATAGAGCCTCCTTTGATAGTGCTTTCACATTTGTTTTATTCACAAAGTGATAATGCCAGCCTAAGAAAAAATAAAAAAATAAAAACTATGAATATTTTATACTAAAAAAAAAAAGCAACAACTTGCAATTTGTAATATGTATATATAAATATATACACACATGCAGAAGCTTAGAATGGAGCTATGTATAAATGAAGTAATTAAAAAGGTTATTTACCAAAGAAAAGAGAGAGAGAGAGAGAGTACCTTTAATTATCTGCATGCACTTGAATAATAAATAATTTTGTACCTCCAAGCTCCTATATTTACTGATTGACGTACGAACGTACATGAACAACCTAATAATGTTGTTAAATATTTAGAGTGTGTTGTAAATCGATTTATTAGTTCAGAATATCAAAAATAATAAGAAGCAATATAAAATAATAAAGTAAAAAGAGAGAAAATATGTAGAGAGTAAAAGGGGGTTTCAAACTCTTTTTATTAGATTAACTCTAACTTCTCTTATATAGAGGAATAGGTAGGGTTTAGCGTATTTAATATTACTGAAATAACCCTATACTATAATCTTTCTAAAGTATATACTCAAGAATGTTTAAGTAATATCCACATATAGTAATTATTTATAATACTCATCCTTGGATATTACTTGCGCCATGAATATGTCTCGTTAAAAATCTTGCTAGAAAACCCAGTGGGAAAAAACATAGCTAAGGAAAATAGTACAATTCATGCGCTATTCTATCATTGCACAGATTGCCTCATTAAAACCTTTGGTCAAGAAAAC
>CATKHJ010892908.1:0-19183 GCA_949750685.1 Vernicia montana
TGCAACTGTATATTACAAACCATCTTGTACATAAGTCATTTTCTTTCCCACATCACTCAGATTTCACAAACATCATCATATATAAAAGTCAGGCTAGCATATCCCCCCCTCTCTCTCTCTCTCTCTCTCTCACACACACACACACTCTCAAGACATCCAACCCATTATATTTGATATTGCAAAAGCAATACCAACACAACTTGTTTATGACTTAGGAGTAGCTCAAACCAAACAACAAAGCACAAAAGAAAATGGCTTGGAACTCGAGGCAAAAGAATGAAGCATTCACAGAAGATAACAAAAAGTGTAGCCAAGGATGGTAATTAGGAGACTGTGCCTCACTTTACCATTTAGAAACACTAGTTTAGTTAAAGAGTTTATCGCATAGATTAGACACCCTCGACAATAGAAGTCTAAAAGCTTAAGCAGATAAGAATTGTCCATTACCATATACACCAACGTCTTTTACAGTGGACATAGTAATTAAAACAAGCAAGTTACAGAGACTATATTCAACAGAAGAGTTCAACCAAGAACAATATTGATTATCCACAACCCAATTGACAATCCAAATTGCACAGAGTTAGAGGAAATGTAATTGGATACATGCAGAATAAAAACTGGATTTATAATCGAATGCAAAATAAGGTTCGGAATCTGCAAAATAATTGCATAAGTTTACCCAAACTCATTTTATTGCAAAATAATGAAATCATAGAAGAAGCAAAAAGAATTGGTTTCAGAGATGGTATACAATTTGAAAACTAAACACATTTCACAAGTAAAATAATGAAATTGTTAAAAAACTTAGGTATAAATACCTCATGAATTTGATAATCTCAACTTTCGTGGCTTTAGAGATGAGTCATGGCAGTTAACTTCCCCAAACCCTAGAATTTGTGTTTCAGAATGGCGAGAAGAGGGAAAGAGGGAGATAGGAAATTTGGATTTTCAGATAACAAATAATACGTGGATTTTCTTTTCCTTCATATTCTATGTATATGTATAAAGCCCTTTTTGGTCACTTTACTAATGACTAACGGGGAAAAACTTTGAAATTAGACGGAAGGACCTATTTTATGAACGGATTCAAAATATAAAGATTAACTAATTAATTTCTCAAAAAGAAGGGACTGGTTAATTAATTAGGTCAAACCTGTGGGACTAAATAGTAATTTGCCCTTTTATTTTTATTACTCGGCAAACCGCGTAGGATGCTGAAAAACGACATCATTACTGGCTGAGCCAAAACGACATCGTTTTAAGATCTTCACGCTCTGTCTCTCTCCATATTATGGACGTAGAGCAAGTGCTCTGAGTATTGACCTGGTAGTGTTCAGGAACTCACCTCGTCGGAGAGGCAAATTTTCGCGATCTTCTTCCATCTCTGCTCTGAGCGCCACCGTAAGCTTCTAAATCCACCCTCTTTTCCCCTATCGGAGTTTTAAGAATTAAACGAGGCTAGGGTTTCTAGATCTTCGATTTCATTTACTATTTCTCATTGTATCTAACTAGAGATTGCATAAATTTTGTTGGATCTGTATTTGGAACTTTAAAATTAATTACCTTTTTATTATTATTTCTTCTAAATCTACTCCTTTTTCCCTCTTAGAATTTTGAGAATCAAACGAGGGGCAAGGGTTTCTAGATCTTCGATTTCATTTGCTATTTCTCATTTTCGCTAATTAGAGATTGCATAATTCTCTTGTATTTGGAAGTTTTAATTATTTTTTTTTATTATTGCTAATTTCAGATTAATTAATCATTGATCTGACTATTAGTGTTTTTAGAATTCTTATTAGTAATGTAGGATGAGATATGGTTCGATTATATTTGCCTTTTCTTTTTATAACTCAATTACTGGTGTAAGCAATTGGTGTTAATAATGGGTACGCATGGAAATCAGTTTATAGGAACGAATTGTTTAGTATTTTTATTGTTTACTATTGTAGATATTTGATGGCCTAATTATGAGTATTAAAAACAAATTTGCTAGATTTACTGCAAATCAATTGAAATGAATGGAGAAATCTACTTTTTTAATGTTGTATGATTTTTTTTTTTTTAAAAACACTTTGATTGATTGCACCGGTTCATTGAGTTTTTAAATTATTAACCTTCCTTTGAAATGTTTCATGGATTATTGCTTATTCTTGTGTTTATTTGCGTATATGAATTGGTAAATTGGTTGCAATCTGTCTTCTATTTTAGAAATGTAGTTTTGAGTCTTAAGTTTGAGTGTTTGGCTTATGCAAGGAATATGAACTTTTATTCTTTCTCCTCTTTCAATTCATTTTTTAGGATCCAATTCAGATCGGCTGGATCAGACCCCCTAATGGCAGCTTCGAGGCGACTCCGGGACCTCCAATCACAACTGGGGAACAAGATATGCGTTGATTGTTCCCAGAAGAACCCACAATGGGCTTCCGTGTCCTACGGTATCTTCATGTGCCTAGAGTGCTCCGGTAAGCACCGTGGCCTTGGTGTTCACATTTCCTTTGTCCGATCCGTCACCATGGACTCATGGTCTGAGATCCAGATCAAGAAAATGGAAGCTGGAGGTAATGAAAAGCTCAACGCCTTCTTAGCCCAATATGGAATCTCTAAAGAGACTGATATTGTTACTAAGTACAATACTAATGCTGCTAGTGTTTATCGTGATCGTATCCAAGCATTGGCTGAGGGTCGACCTTGGCGGGACCCTCCCGTGGTTAAGGAAACTGTCAGTAGCAAGAAAAAGCCACCGCTGGCCCAATCTTCTGCTGGCAGTGATAATAGTTTTGGTACTAATAATGGAGGATGGGATAGTTGGGACAACGATAATTCGTATAGATCTTCGAATGATATGAGAAGGAATCAATCCGTGGGTGATTTTAGGGGTAATAGTGGTGGTGAAATGGGGGGTGTACCAGTGAGGTCGAAATCGACCCAGGATATTTATACCAGAGCACAATTGGAGGCTTCTGCGGCTAATAAGGAAGGGTTTTTTGCCAATAAAGTGGCTGAGAATGAGTCACGTCCTGAAGGCATTGCTCCATCACAAGGTGGGAAGTATGTGGGATTTGGGTCAAGTCCTGCACCTTCGCAGGGGAATAATTCACAACCAGATGTTCTCTCTGTTATGTCTCAGGTATTCCGCTGGAGTCTTGAGCATTATTGTTATTGCTATTGGGGGTTTTTATGTTGAGGGGAAAGGATTATCTGTGGTTTGGTGATCAATTTGACAACTTGTAATGTAACGTGTTTGGTTTGCAGGGTTTTGGTAGGTTATCTCTTGCTGCTGCATCTGCGGCTCAGTCAGCTGCGAATGTTGTCCAAGCTGGCACAAAAGAGTTTACTTCCAAGGTGTTTGGATTTGTTTTTTCGTCATGGTCATTTACATGAGCATTCTAATTTCTTTATTTGGATTGATTCACTACTGTGTTGAATTGTTTTAGTGATTATATGATGACTGAAACTAGCAAATTTCTCTTCCGTCTGATTCATCTATTAATAAACCTATCCTCTTCTAGGTTAATGGTAGTTTATTGACAAGATAATTATGATGTAGCTATATAAGTTTAAGAGGGTGGACTTCTTTTATAATTATGGTTGGCCTGGTGCAAAGATATTTCAATTTACTTTGTTGGAAGAATAAGCAATGTTGCAAGAAAAGGGCCAACTGTCATTTGAAAAAGGAGCCATAGTAGCATGCAGTGATATTATTACAAAAGCTTTTAGTTTGAACGTTGCTGTGATTAGTTACATGTTAAATTAATTACCCTACATGCTAAACACTTCCGAATGATCTATTTGATCAGAAATAGATCAAACTTTTACTGGCTATAATGTCCATACTATGTTATTTGCTTATTTATCATCCTTGCCTTGCTCTTGCAACATTGAATGGGTGGGGTGGCTTGGCTTCAGGACTCAGGAAATGCAGTCTTGTGGGTTAGGAATTTTAAGGAAGATGACCGGGGATAATCTGGTGTTATTCTGATTGTAATGGAGGTGAGAGATGAGGTATTTTGGTAACTAAGACATTAATAGGTGTGAAGATAGTTTTTGTTTTAAGGTAATCAGTTGACATTGTGGCGGACTTGAACTAGGTCATTCATTTAAATTTTATGCAAGGCTATGATGCTGCTAATATCTATTGTTGGCTGCTTAGCTGAATGGTGTAGCTTTTGCACTAAAAGTGATGATGGATATATGCTCTAGATATTGGGGGGTATAAGATTGGGCATTTTCATACATTCCCTTGAATTTTGTGTCTTTCTATCATCTATTTACTTTAACACCTACCTTTTTCTCATCTAGAATGTGCAATTTTTTTTTTTTTTTTTTTTTTCAGTATGTGACTTTGTGGGGGCCTCTGATGGTTTTGTTGTAATAATTTATGCAGTTTGTTTGCTGCTCAAAAACTTGGTTTTGGAGATTCTTATTCTTTGAACTTTTCTTTATGCTATTTACTATGGAATGTGTAAAAAAATGCGAATTATATAAATGTGGTTAATGAATGTATCTTGGTTACAGGTGAAGGAGGGTGGCTATGATCACAAGGTGAATGAAACTGTCAATGTTGTTGCTGCAAAAACAACTGAGATTGGACACAGGACATGGGGGATTATGAAGGGGGTCATGGCTATAGCTTCTCAGAAGGTTGAGGAGCTCTCTAAAGATGGCTGGAAGGCTGATAATTGGCAACGAAATGAAAGTGAAAGTAATGGATATTATCAGGAATTCAATAAGCATGAAAATAAAGGATGGAATTCATCATCTGCTGGAGGTCAGTCATCAAGTGGGAATTATAATTCTTATAGCTCAAGTTCTTGGGATGATTGGGATCAAAAAGACACTAGGAAGGAAGATAGTACAAAGGGCACTGTGCCACATAATAATGATGGATGGGCAGGTTGGGATGATGCCAAGGATGATGGATTTGATGATAATTTCTACCAGAGCGCACCTGATAAGAAAGTTGTTGGTCCTAATGGGAAATCAGATGCCACATGGACAGGAGGAGGCTTTCTTTAAGGTATTGTTTAAATTACTCATTATTTTTCCATTTACTTCTATTTTTATTTGCAGTATTTGATGGGAAGTGCTTCTTTCTTGGAAGATTTGGTTGTCTTGCTCATTGGCTTTTCCACTCTTGTTCTTTTTGCTGCGTATATTTTTTTTCGGTTATAAAGATTTGTCTGTTGAAAATAATTACGGATATGGCATCATCTGTTGTTGACCAGGTAGAGACCTTCATTACATTCTTAGCAACATCCTTGTTGATGCATATATGGTGGGTGATACCAAAAATGATTGCTAGTTGGTTGCAATGATGTCCTATTGGTTGATTAGAAATTAAGCTGAGTGCAGCTATTGTCAAAGTGTTGGTTGCAGATCAGATTTGTTGTGAATGGGGAAAGCTTTCACGGAGGTTGGTATATCATCTGCAAATCTTTTTTCTTTCTTTCTTTTTTCCCCAACCTTTCTTTAATCTAAAAAAATTTATGTACCTTTTTGGGAAGTTCTGCTATGTTTGGAATTAGTTCATATATGTATAACTTTGAACAGGGAGGGCTAATTGCCCAATCAAAGAGGACTGCACTATCTGTTTGAGGAAACATTATTTGTGACTTGAAAAGTCAAATTTGCTTAATATTTGTATTGACTTGGTCAATTAATTTTCATTATTGTTCTTGTTTGCATGCTTCATAGTTCATATTGACAATGCCAGGCTAAATTTTATATTTTGGCTTTATTAGGATTGGTTATTCATTATTTGAATGAAAATGTATTAAACCCAAGTTTCAACCCAATAAACCAGTTGACCTGGTGGTTATTAAAAACTTTGTTATGGTTGATAGCGACTTGTGACAAATTATCATGGAGGTTGTTCATCTTTCAAAGCCCCAACCTCCTTATTTCTACATTTCTTCATGTGAAACAGAATAGGTTGTGGCTTGCGCCAGAAACCTACAACAAAAACTAATTATTAGTTAGAAAGAGATATTTCGGTGCATGTTCACTCCCTATATTAGCAAACAGTGGCATTGCTGTTCCTTGTCCTTTGCCATTTTTGACTTGGTGGTATCATTGACATGTTCTGGGTGGTTTTGTTGGATAAAAGACTCTTCACAAAGGAATTCCACTTCTTAACCCAAACTTGTTTCCCTTGTTCTGATTTTCCTTCTCTATGCTCTTTGGCTTATTGGTGACAGTCAGGTCCACTCCTTTAGCTTCAGTTATTGTTGTCTGGTCAAATATCAGATGCATTGAGATTGTTCATATAAGCAACCGTTTGATACTAAACATTCGTTTGATTCATCTTTCTCGACAATGATACTTTCTAAACCAGCTGATCTCTTATTATTTGACATTCGAATGGACCTGTTGCTTTTCTTACTGCTTTCCGAGTCACCTATTCTTATAGGGGATCCTAATGCGTGATCACTTGGACACTCTGCTTCTGCTGTGTTGTCCTCTATCAAACTAACATCCGTAGGACATCATGATGATGAAAGGTTCTTTGAGGAATCATACTCGCGTTCTCAACATTGTTTTCTCATTGACTTGTTAAGAAACTACATGAAATTCATTTTGGGATACTGAAAGTTTTGCCCTAAGTTTACCATACAGGACACCAGAAAGGGTATTGATATTCCATTTTTTCTAGTATTGAATTTCTAAGCCCAGTTGCATCATTGTTCAAGTTAGAACCTCTTGAGGCATCGGCAGTGATCTTCTCAGACATACCACGCGAGTAATCTTTTGCAACCTTGATATCATGTTCACTTTCACCGACGTTCTTGTGTTTACTTGGACTTGAAATTTGGTGTAACATCTTCTGTGCCTGTAACAGCATAGGGAAGCAGAAAATATAATGAAGACAGTTTTAGTGACGTTTCCAGAATTGTCAGGTGCCCAAAAGGATCTAAGTAGATAATCGATGGCAGAGTTAACAGATTGTTTCAAGCATCTCAGTAGATACTTTCCAAGGAGGAAAGCCAAGCAAGAAATGAAGCACAAAGTGTAAACTTCAATTTTGATAATAAAAAATCAATTGGGGTTCTGCAATATTGCAATAAATACCACGTGTATTCAATCAATTACCATGCAGGCTTTGGAAATGCTAAGACAAATTTATGTCAATTGTTTTCTGGAGAAAAAAGTCTTTGAATGAAAATGAATTTTCAGAGTGTTCAGCTGCACATGATATAAGAAATTGCATGGCTATGTATACCATTGTTATGCCAAAGGAAAATATACAAACTTCCTATAAATTTTTTTCCAATATGATGCTTTTTTAAACACAACATTCTAATTGTAAGCTTAACTCGTAGATTAAGAAATTAATGCCACCAAAAATACCGTATTATTATCTTTAAATTTTGGTAAAATCATATCGGATGCAAAGAAGATAAGAGGGAAAATCTGCATACCTCAGAGGGAAACCCATTTTCAATAGTGCTTGTCCTGTTAATGCAGCTTTGGAAAATGAGAACGATACCACCAGCTATTTCACGAGCGCAAATATCATATCTTTTCGTAATGGTAGAGCTGTAAATGAGCCAAGCTGTTCACGAGTGACTCGGTATTCGGCTCGATAAAAACTCATTTGTATACGATTCGTTTTATAAACGGGTCAAGTTTAAAACTTACTTTAAAATTCGATAAATAAACGAACCAAATTTGAGTAAAGTTAAATTTAATTCGATTAGACTCATGAACATACTCGCAAACAGTTCAATTAATAGGCTCGTAAACAATTCGATTATTATTATTATTAATTTAATAATTTTGACACTCTAAAATATATATTTTAACACTCTTATAAATTTTTTGGTAATTCAATTTGACTAAAATATATATATTCATGATTAACATAATCTAATATATTCTAATCTTTAAAAATATATTTTTTATTAATTAATATCTTTGTAATACATGTAATATTCAATTTTATGATTGAATTTTTTTTTTCATTAATTGGATACTTTTGCTTTTATATTAATTTTAAGTATTTTTGTTATAATTATTTTATTAGAAATAAATATTTAGAAAATTGAGTATCCTGATAAATTATAAACGAATTTCAAAATAAATTTTTGATGCGTCGAGCTCGAGCTTAAATGAACCGAACTTAAATATAATTTTTAAACTCGATTCAAACTTAAAAAAAAAATATTGAATCAAGACTAAACAAGTCAAAGTGCAGCTCAATTATAGTCCTGCTACATAATAAAACACACGAAATGCCCATTGCCTAAGGCATAATATTACTAATAAACTTCTAAAACTTCAAAGCACAAACAAAACGAAACCCTCCAAAAGAAGAAATTTCAGCAAGACAAATGGAATAAAAAAGGACGCGCTTTATTATATATGTAATGCAATATTCTGCAGTTGCAAACAAGAAAGGTACTTTAATAATAGCATAAAAATCGTACCCAAAAAAAAGAAGAAAATTTTAATCTTTTATTTTCTTTCTTGCAAACATGTTTTTGATACACTATCAAGACGAGCAGAACTGCAAATTCAAAAGGAAGCTAAAACTCATAATGCTGTATTTTGTCCCAGCATAATCAAGAACCCCATCCACCAACACCTGGAGTTAAAATCTGCAGAATTTCACCTGACTGCACCTCAACAGTGTTCTTACCTCCAAGGTAAACTCTCTGAACTCTATGTCCCTTTTAAGGCCATCACCCCCTTTATGAAGTCCCACTCCCCTGCTGTTTTCTCTTAGTCCAAATTTATGCAAAATGACAGGATATCTCTGCTCAAATATTTTTACTACACAATCAAGACGAGAAACAATGCAAATTCAACAGTATGGTAAAACTCATAATGCTGCAATTTGGCCCAGCATAATCAAGAACCCCATCCACCACCACCTGGTGTTAGAATCTGCAGAATTTCACCTGCCTGCACCTCAACAGTGTTCTTACCTCCAAGATAAACTATCCGTTTATCTTCTGTAATAAGGTAATTAGCCCCACGAGCCCCATCTTTTCCTCCTTTTAAACCTCTTGGTGCATGAACTCGCCTCTCTGAAAGAATACTCACTACAACCGGCCGCCTAAACTCTATCTCCCTTATAAGCCCATCACCCCCTTTATGAAGTCCATCTCCCCCACTGTTTTCTCTTAGTCCAAATTTATGCAAAATAACAGGATATCTCTGCTCAAAAATTTCTGGATCAGTCATACGGGTATTAGTCATATGGCACTGGACTCCACTTGTCCCATCCCAGCTTGAACCAGCTCCACTTCCACCCCCAATTGTTTCATAGTAACCAAAAGTATTATCCCCAAAAGTGAGATTGTTCATACAACCCTGAGAGCAAGCACATGCCTGAAACGCGGTAAGTATAACATCAGTTACTCTTTGAGATGTGAGAACATTACCTCCAACTACAGCAGCCTTGTCACTTGGAGAGAGGAATGAGCCTGGAGGAATATGGATTTTTACAGGGGCTAAGCAACCTTGGTTGAGTGGAATATCAACATCCACCAAACAGCGAAGGCAGTATATGACTGCTGCAGTGGTTACTGCTTCAGGAGCATTCCAATTCCCATATACCTCAGGACTAGTACCACTAAAATCAAAAGTCGCTTCCCCTTTAACAGAATCAATGGTAAGTTTTAGTTGTATCACAGACCCATCATCCATGTAATCCTCTTCGTTGATGGTCACAGAATTTTCCTCTTCAAACCTAGTTGACTGAGACGAAACTCTAGTAGCAACCGACTTTAGCATCTCTCTCACTGCTTCTTCTGCATTAAGCTGCACATATGTCATGTACGCCTGAACAGTGTCCAAACCATACTGCTCAATAAGTTCCTTGATAAGGGAAATTCCTCTCTGGTTTGCAGCTACTTGTGCATGTAGATCTGATAAATTATCTTGAAGCCGGCGGGTTCCAGGGATTTTATGGGCCGAGTCATCAGAGCAGGGGAATTTGAGAAGTTTGATGATTCCTTCTTCTTGGAAAACTCCCCTTTCCACAAGCTTAAATGCTTTAATTGCAGCTCCTTCTTCCCATATGGACTTTGAAAATGGAGGCATACTTCCAGGAGTCATACCGCCAATCTCTGCATGATGTCCTCGACTTGCAACAAAAAAAACCAGTTTCCCCTTATCAAAAACTGGTGTAATGACAGTTATATCAGGAAGATGGCTACCTCCAGCACAAGGATGATTGGTAACCAACACATCACCTTCGTTCAAATTGTCACCCCAGTAATTGAGCTGCCATCGAACTGTACTGGACATAGCTCCAAGGTGCACAGGGACATGGGGAGCATTAGCAACTAGTCCCCCATCTGGCCCAAAAAGAGCACAAGAGAAATCTAGCCTTTCCTTGATATTTGTTGATATGGAAGTTCTCTGCAGGGTCCGTCCCATTTGTTCAGCTATCCCCATAAACCTGTGATTGAAAATTGAGAGCTGCACAACATCTGCAACTTTTTCAGCTACTTTCTCAGTGCTTTTATTAGATTCAATTTCAATTTTAATGTTTCCATATTTAGTTATAATAGCTTTACAGTTGGGTTCTACTATCACAGTACTATTTCCATTCATGATGATTGCAGGGCCAGACATAATATGTCCAGGTCCCAGATTTTCAAGCTTGAAGAGAGGTGCATCATGCCATCCATTTTTGAAGTAAACCTTGTAGTAGCCTTCCACTTTTGGAGAACCAGAAGTACGTTCCAAGACTTGTGGCTTCAATATATTAGTGACTCCAATACCACGAACTCTTACATCACAAATAAGAATATTCCTGTTCTGCAGTTTGAATCCATACTCCTGCTGGAATAGCTTTACAAATTCCACTGCATAGTCACATCCTGCTCCATCTTCATTTACATGTCTCCTTACCATGATAGAAGTGTCTGTGCCTTCATATCTCAAATTTAAATATGTCTCTGTTGTAATGTTTTCCTCTCCGAATCCTTGGGCTTGTAGCTTCTCCTTTACCTGCTTTAATAACATATCTTCTCTGCGAGAGGCCTCCAAAACAGTTTCAGGACCATAGACAGCAGAATATGGCTCTTGTGCCTCTTCTACAACATCAGCCAATCCCATACCATAAGCACTTAAGATCCCACAGACCTTGTGAATGAGTACTTCTTTCATACCCAATGACCTGGCAATTGCACAAGCATGTTGTGGCCCAGCACCTCCAAAGCAAGCAAGAGCATGGTTCCTTGTTTCATGGCCTTTCATCTCGGTTAACTGCCGTATTGGCCGGCACATTGTTTCGTTTGCAACATTGACAAATCCCAGTGCAATCTCTTCCACTGTCATGTCTTTTGCAGATGGATCTTGGCTCTTCCTATATGAATTTATTTGCTTCGCAAGTTTCTTGAATTCTTCTCTAGTTGCCTCAATATCTAAAGGCTGATCTTCGTTGGGGCCAAAAATGGATGGGAAATAGTCAGGAATAACAAATCCTAGAATAAGGTTAGCATCGGTAACCGCCAATTCTCCTCCTTTCCTGTAACAAACAGGACCTGGGTGTGCACCCACTGATTCTGGTCCTACCCGGAAAGCACCAAATTGGAACTTCAACTTCGATCCACCACCAGCAGCAACAGTATTTATATCAAGCTGAGGTGCTTGTATTATGGCACCAGCAATCTGGGTTTCAATAACTTGTTCATAACTCCCAGCATACCGGCTTACATCAGTAGATGTACCACCCATGTCAAACCCAATAAGGGGCTTCTCTGTTTCAAGCCCAAAAAGAGTCTGTGAGTAACCAACAACTCCACCTGCAGGACCTGATAAAACAGCTTTATGTCCTGAAAATCTACTTTCAGGTGCAAGTCCTCCATCTGATTGCATAAACAGAACATTCACCTTCCCTAGCCCTTCATCAAATCTAGAAATGAACCCTGATAAATACTCTTTGATGACAGGGGTTAAGTAAGCGTCCACACTGGCTGTTAGACCCCTTGGAACAGCTCGAACCATGGGACTCAAAGTTGAAGATAAGGAAACATGTCTAAAACCCAAACTAACAGCTAACTTTTCCACAGCAATTTCATGCTGCGGGAAAGTATAAGAATGCAACAATACAACAGCCAAACAACTAATCCCTTTCTCTAACAGACCTTTCAATAGAGGCATCAAAGCTTTTTCATCAAGTGGCTTCACAACCCTGACAAGCTCCCCAGAAACTCCTTGAACTATTGATGCTGAAGAATTTTTGTCAACATCCCCCTCACCAGAAACAAGCTGGACTCTTTCATCGACCTCTATGACCTCCTCATAAAGATTCGAGGGTTTTGATACAGTGAGGTCAAAGATATGGGGGCGGGCCTGGTTACCAATTTGCAGTAGATCCTTGAAGCCATGAGTCACAAGAAGGGCAATCCTCTCGCCTTTTCGCTCCAAGAGCGCATTTGTTGCCACTGTAGTACCCATCCTTATCCATTCAATCTTATCTGTGGGAATTTTTGAATTTCGTGGAATTTTCTCTCCTGTATACTCTTCAAGAATCCTTCGAATCCCTTCTACTGGAGCATCATCATAATTTGCTGGGTCAACAGATAAAAGTTTCAAAACTCGACCATCAGGCTGGCATGGGATTTCAGCATAGACATCAGTAAAAGTGCCTCCTCTGTCAATGCAAAATCTGAGCTTCTCTTCATTGACACTCCCCATTCTAATCTCAAGTCTCAGACCTCAAATTATCAAGGTATCCTGAAACCAAAAAGAAAAAAAGCCAAGTATCATTTTATTAAACCTCCCCAATCAAATAACCTGATATAGCAAGCATGCAAAAATGAATTTGTGCATCAGATCTAACTAAAGATTCTGATAAAATGAAAGAAAGTTTTGATTTTTTAGGCATTACTTAAAAAAATTAATGCAATTCAATTGTTCAAAGCAACCTCTTAGTAATCCAATACAATTTCAAAGTTCAAAAAAATCCCTAATCCTTAAACTGAATAAGATTTCACACTTGACACTCATAGAACTTGTTAGCCAAATTTTATCAAGATAATATAAACATAATACCAAACATGAGAGTTTATTCACAAATGAATCCAAATTCATCCAGTTAAGTAGAAAAACCCAATTCAGAACTCACGCTTCCAGTTCCAATCAATCAGATAACAGATGAATCAATGATCAAGTGAAAATTTATCGTCAATAAATCAATTATATACTGAATTAGCTATATCTAAAGCTTACTGTGATCAATCAGCATTCTATATTACCAAAATTTCCAAGAAAAACGCATACCTGAACGAAAGAGGCTTAAAAGAATCAACTCGATGAGCGAGTCCACAGAATAATAATTTATTGTTATTCAACTTGTGATAAGAGCAGACTTTTTAGTGAGGAAGATGAGAGTAGTGGGAGATGTGTACGACGTCGTTTGCAGTATGAATGAAACGACACCGTTTTTTCTCAGGGTTTAAGGGTTTTTCAGTATTTTTATTTTATTTTATTTTCTTTTTCTCAAAATCAGTGATATGGCGATCAGAGGTGGAGTGGTAAGGCGATTTCTATCAACTTCAATTTTGTCCTCTGAATTGATTGCTCCGGCTGTTTCTGTTCATTCTATTACTAAACCTGCGCCATCCACGACCCTCTTTGTTGTCGGTAATTATGGATTCTTTAAACTTACATAGAAATATATATGCTTCGATTTTGTTTTTCCTCTTCAAATTATTAAATTTTTCCATTTTTTCTTTTTGAAGAATTTTTTTTATTAATTTGAAAAAAAAAAAAAAAAAAAAAATTGTATTTGTTGTCATGATATTGCAGCAGTAGCAGGTGTTGAATCTAAAATTGCTCAGTTGATTAATTGAACAATTAATTTCATGGATTTTCATTATCATAAAATTTGTGCTTTTCAGGGCTTAATAAAAAAACTACATCAGAGACTCTTCATGAAACATTCTCAAAATTTGGTAACGTTGAGCAAGGTAATTTTGTATCAGTATTCTATGTTTTTTAGGCTTTTGATTGACTGTGATAGTAGTGAATTTTTAGATTTTCAATTTAGCACCATTAAGATTTTAATGTCTTGTCTTGTTTTTTCTCTAGCATAAAGTTAATACAAAGAATCAAACTTCTGAAAAGGAATTACTGGTTTCATAAAGTTGTAGTGAGGTAGCATACATGTGATCCATGTCACAATTACAAGCTTAGGCCAAAACTTTCAGACTTTAACTGAATACTCTGCTCCTTTCTGCTTAGTTTTCAACTTCTCATTACAATTATTAAGATTGCATTTGCCACCTCTGCCGGCCTGCCCCAAGTGTGCTGGGGATTCTTCCTTCCTTCATTTTGCATTATGTACAAATACTATTAATATTCACTGTGTAGACTTAAGAATAATGCATTACCATTACATGAAAAAGTGGAATGAAAAAATGTGTGTGGGTTGAGGTATTGAGTTATGGCATGATTTTGTGAGGGTTTTCTTTTCATCCATTTGAAGAACAATTAGTTCTACACCAGTTATTTATGCCAAAGACAAAGTGAGGGCTTCCTATCTTAGATGGATTTAGGATCCATGCAGTCATGAGCTTCTTTAGCCCCTTAGATCTTTTGACTGTTGTTAACGATCATAGATTGAGAACAATATGAAATCCTTGATCTTAGATTTTCATTCTTATTTTATTCAAATAATTGTCCTTTACAATTGTTGAGCTCACCCTTAACATAGGATAGTGATGTCCAATAATTTCTAGCTTCTTTTGCCCATGTTTCAGCCAGGGTAGTGATGGATCGTGCTTCAGGGTATTCAAAAGGTTATGGGTTTGTGACATATGAAACTTTGGAAGATGCAGCTAACGGAATAGAAGGAATGGATGCACAGGTTTGTTTGCTTTCAAATTGCTATCATCTTTTTACTCTAGCAAGAGACAGAATTTGAACCATTAATTTCTCACGTAAAATGTTGGAAAAACATGTAAATGAGAAATTCTGGTATGCTTCAGTGAAATAGATCTGATAACTTATTTAAGTTGTTCACATATGTTGATATGGAATCTTGTTTTGGGCACTATAGCTATGTTTGTTGAATGTG
This sequence comes from Vernicia montana, assembly GCA_949750685.1. Lineage (NCBI taxonomy): Eukaryota > Viridiplantae > Streptophyta > Magnoliopsida > Malpighiales > Euphorbiaceae > Vernicia > Vernicia montana. Next base: position 15,041 of record CATKHJ010892908.1, read on the forward strand.
TAAGTGTGTGTATGTGTCGTGATCACTAAATATACACTTAATAATAGATTTTATTGGCAAATGAAAGGGAAGCAACAGCTGCATTATTTTTTGTTCCCTCTTCCTCTCACTCATTTTCGGAATTGTTTGTATCATTTTTCTTACCATTCTGAGGTTTTGCATTTATGTCGATGCAGCATCTCGATCAGTGGATAATTTTTGTTGAATATGCACTACCAAAAACTCTTCCAGAACAGTTAGCATCTAAAAGAACTGATAGACATACCAGATGGTGAAAAATGATTATAAAACATTAGTCATACTAGCATTATTACGGAGAAGAAGATGCAATTTCATCTGTTAACTATTTGTTTTAGTGCAGAGATTATTTCTGTAATGAAAGAGAGGATTTGGGAGTTTTCTTTCATTTCTAGATGGATGTTGCTTTATTTGTTTGTTTGTTTCTTTCTTAGTAGAGATGGAGTAACTTTGGCATGACAATTTGAATTTTAAGAATTGACTGCTAATAACTTTTAACTTGTGGATTACAAATTCAAATGTTTGATCAATAATTTTTGAGTTTGACCTCATTAGTTGTTCCTTAGTTAGATGCAATGAACCTTAATTTTGAAGATTAAAAATTGTGTTCCCACTTTCCACTAACCTAAATTTTGAACATAAATTATTAACACCAAGGTCAGATTCCCTCCATTACTAAGTTCATGGTTGGCCACTTTAATGGGCTTGGGCCTTCCAACACTTTGGTCACATACAATTGTATACTTGTGAAAATTTTAACAATTTTTGGAAAATGACTATTTTACCCTTATTCCAACAAATATATTTTTATACTTAATTATCAATGTATAATTAAACACATTCACATCTAATATTCACATAACATACATGTACATACATAAATAAAATAATTTCATGCAATGTAGTCAAAGTAGTCAATCAAACATGCTTATATACTCCAAGGTTCAACTTTGGGCTTTTTAATCCAAATAGTATTCAAATTCCTTTCCTATATCATTATGGTTAAAGTCTGATGAGTATTAAATCAACAAGTATCTTATTTTGGGCTGAATCTTTATTTTTAGGTTTTGATTCAATAATCTTGCAAGAATGACTAGAGTCAAGAGGGTCAGGCTGGTTGCTTGGCGAAGAGCCTTCAACGTTCCAGTTAGTAAATATTTTTATATTTGTGATAGAAGGAGATAAGAAAAATATAGAGTTCAATCTGCCTCCTTTATGATTTCCTTCTTTTCTTTTTATAGGCCTCAAGCCCTTTAGGTTAAAGGGTAAATGGGGGAAATGTAAGATACCTTTTGATTGATGGAGTCGGTGCCCAGGCTCTGAAAGATAAGATCTGTACTTGTCCTAGTCCTTGTCAGATGGCAAGCAGTTGGTGTAGGAATAGACGTGGGTACGCCGCATAAGTATGACCTTCTTCTGACAAAAGCAACGTGACGTAGGTGCTTTGTGACCTTTAGCTATCTTAGTGAAACTTGCTGAACAAGCTGCATTTATGGCAAGGAGGGCGAAGAGCTTTAATGCCTGACGAAGTGGTATCTTCGTCTTAAGGCGGTAGGAAATGGCCTTCTAGGCTTCCTCTCTTGGGCCTTTGTATTCGGTCTTCACTTTCTCATATTTCTGTATTAATATTGTATATAATGGGTTTTAAGTTTAATTCAGACTCACCATATCATTGGCCATTTTTGTCTCTCATCAGAGGCCCCCTTATTTCTTTTGAAGCGAAGAGCATCAGAGCTTCGATAGAAATGCTTTATCTTCTGATCCATTTTTGCCAAAGGCGAAGTGCTTTTTACTGACCACATATTCTGTTTCAACAGTTATCATGTGAGGTATATCAATCATACTGAACCCATTTAATGTACTTGGCAGTCTAATGAGCTTTTCATTAAATGCTTGTCTTTTCGAATACAAGCGCATACACGTGGCATCAAACAAGCCCAGATTGGCACGATTTTTAAGGATTTTTCAAATTGCTAACCGTCGTTTAGGTTTTCTCATTATGGAGCGACAGTTGGTAAGGGTTTTTTCCTCTATATAAACCCCTTTGTCCGTTACTTTAGAGCTCCTATTTGCTTCCCTTGATTTGTGAATTTTGTTTTTACGTGCTTTCTTCCTTCAAAACTTTCGAAAATTATCTCTTTCTTCTTTTCAAACTTCAATGGCTCTTAAGAAGGACACTTACCCAAGGAGAGACAAGGTGAGCGCTGCTCAGTTTCAAGAAACCTTGAACCAAGTTTGGGGAGAAATTGAGCCCATTGGGCGAATTGGCGAGTTTGCAGCTTTTAGCGACAATTTGGATTTCAATAAGAAGTTTATCTTTCGCCTTGCTCAATCCCACGAGAGGGTCTACTCGAGCGACCCAAATGCCGCACTCCTCAAAGATCTGAGTCATTATATCATCTTATATCATCAATTAGAAGCTGGTCTTCTATTCCCTCCTACAAAATTTATGGTGGAGTGCTTCAACCATTTCCAAGTCAATCCCATGATGCTGACTCCTAATTCCATCAGAGATATGCATTATTTTGAAGTTCTTTGCTTCGCCTATGGGATTCATCCCACTGCTCGACTCTTCCAGTGCTTCTTTCGCCTTCTGAGTGCCCAGGGATCTCCTGGAGTATATATGACTTCCGCCAGGCCTCTCTGAGGACTATTTATAGGCAAGGATCGAAAAATCAAAGATTGGAAGAAAAAATTTGGAGTAATCGAGGTTACTGATGGTCTTGGCTCCCAATCTTCCGGCTTTGGGTTCCTCGGTCATTTGCTGTTGCCGGTCGAAGGTCTAAGTGAATGGCCAAAGCTATTGACAAATAGCAAAAAACAAGATCTTAGGACTCTTGTCGGCGAGAAGTATGTGTATGATGCGGAGAAGATGGGGTCCGCTATACATTTAAGAGACGTTGATGGAAATCCTACTCCAATGATACGCCTTATGGATGTCCAAGGTATACTTCGTTTTATGATTATATCCCATATTAAGATTATGCATACTTGTACTGTTTTTGAATCTTTGTATTGCGTTTGCAGTGAAGGCAAAGAATCCTGAATATTATCAGGACATTTTGAAGATGACAGAAGGGATATCTCCCAGGGATTATATCTCAGCCTCTGAGCTACCTATCATAAATCCCTTTACTGGGAGGTTAAGGGTGCGGGTCGAAGCTGATTTTGGTCCTCCGCCAGCCAAAGATTCTAGCAAACAGACTGAAAAACTTATATGGGAGGTTCCTGTGGCGAGGCGAAGAATTGTCAAGGCCTCTGATCCTACTGTGCCTGTCAATGCTCCTCGCCCTGCTACTGTTCCTCGCCCGGGAATATCCATCAAGCCATCCGTTGGAGTTATTCCTCCCTTTCCCCCTACCTTATCTCTCCTTCCTGGTGATAAGGGAAAGATGGGGATGCCTCTAACTAAAAAGGAGCCAAAAAGAAAAGGTCCTTCTCTTTCAAACGTCCTGGATGTCTTTGCCCACAACTCCGGAGCAGCGGAGAAATTGGGAGACATCGAAAGGCAATTGGAAGATGTTGAAGATGATGAGGCTTTCAATGCCAAACTAGCCTCACTGGCGAAGGATTTGCTTGGACCAGAGTCTGGAAAAGGTATAACTGACCATTCCATCACTCTTACTTCTGCCTTGCTTTTTTATTTTAACATCTTTGGGTGATTCTGATTTTAAAATACCCGAAGATGATAAAATAAAATGGTCAAGGAGTGTTAAGGCTGGAAGACCTCCCACCTCTTCAGAGATATTAGCATGGGAGAGGTATGTGGCGAAGAAGACCTCTTTGCCTGATTTTACCAGACTTCGCCTCCTTTATCCTTCTCCTGAGAAGATTTTGGTTGTCAAAGAACAACTGGCTTCAGAAGGCAATCTACTTCATTTATTTTACATCTTTCCCATCTTCTTTAATATATTAGTTTTTACTAATATCTGAGATTTTTGTTATTGCAGATTCGGAGCCAATTATTGTTCCTTCTTTATCTCCAATAACTGATTCCTCCTTAGCTCCCACAATTAACTTGGAGGAATCACAAATAAAGACAACTCTCCTCCCCACCAAACTTCCAAAAAAGAAACTAACAATAAAGGAATTTTTGGCGGGGAGGAAAAAGAATGCAGTTTCGCC
>CATKHJ010892950.1:0-12212 GCA_949750685.1 Vernicia montana
TATATATATATATATATATATATATATATATATATATATATATATATATATATTAAGGAGGGGTCATTAGGTGTTTTACTTTTGAAGATGTAGTGTGGCTCGTCCTAGAATTTCTCTGCTTGAAATGGGTTTTAATTTTAATATCTTGCAAGCATTGAAAGTTAGTAAACTCATAGTTCAAGTGAGGTACTTCGATTGAATTTGATAGCACTGGCGTGGATTGGCCGACTAAAGATGGAAACTGAATGTAACTGTGGTTGGGACTGATTATATCAAAGCAATATGATATTGTGCTTTCCTATGAGGAAATAATTGGTTCTAAAGGCCATAGTTACATAGCAACTTGAGAATTAATGGCTCAGCGTGAAATATTAAATATGGACATGTAGACTTTTGGTTTTGAGTAAGGCTTGATCGTTCAATGATAAAGATGACTTTTTTAGTTCTTTATGTGTGGGGCTTGTCCATGGTAGATTTTGGACACTATTTTACAAAATTATTTCCTTTCTATCTCATTTGAGGCCGATACAAGATGGCTTGTACATCAGTGAACACATATGTATATGCACTGGCTTTCACTCGAGTTCAGGGTTCGGCCTAAAACAAAGAAAAAGTGAACAAGGACAAGTGTCCAATTGAAGCAGCATACTCTCGTCCAACGCATGATTGTTATTGTTGTTACTTTTAATTAATTAAAATAATTTAAAGATTTTGATATTAATTAATTCATTTAGGATTAATTTAGGGTTAACACATTGTGAGCCACCTCAGCCTTCAGTATAGCTTCCAACACAATGTGAGATCCTTTCACATCATCTATCAACAGTCAACACATTGATATGCTTCTTTAAAAATAGATGGCAGGGCAAGAATACTTTCATACTATAACAAGAGAATCGACAATGGCCATGAATAATAAATGGTTGATGATGTAATTATGAATTGATTAAGATGCAATTGATGAAAATTTTTAATGAAATGCTTGTAATGTAAGTATGAATCAGAGACACATACAACATTAAAATGTTATTTGATAATATGCCACTGTCTACCAAGGGAAGACAATGACATTAGGTAGACAAAACTAGAAGGTTCAAAAAAAAAAAAAAAACTACAAGTATGACTTAACTCTAACCATAATTTAACATGTAATTAGAAAAATATATGTGTGTTGTATGATTATATTCCGAGCCACAATGTTGTGCTAGATATCAAGAATCTACCAATTACTATAAGTTCACAACTAAATGGAAAACATAATAAGCAAATTAATAGGTTTTTGTTTACCATGATTGACATTTTGTCATTCCATCCATTAACAAAAATAAGTTGTTTTAGTTTTCTCGACTTTTCAATTAAAGGTTGAGTCTAAAAGTAACATATATAACCTTATAGTAATCAAAGGGTTGAACAATGACTTCTACTATGCTTTCACGAACAAATTCACAGTTATTTCTCTTTATTGGCCCCACCTTATATAGGTAATATTAATGTTATTTCTCCCCATCTTTCAATGGGTCTGCCACAACCCAAAATGCTCACATAAACACCAAGTGAAAAGTTGCCCAATAAACAATAGATAGCAATTGAATTAACAAAAATAACTTGAAGGAAAATTTGGAAAAATTGTCTTCTTTTTTACTTCTCAATGGTCCCTATTATTCTGTTTCAATTCATTACAGGAAACAGAAAATTAAAGATGTTGCGGTCAAAGGAAAGAAAACTACAACATTTTTTTTTTTCGTTCTTTGATTTATAGATATATACAGAGAGAGAGACCAAGGAGGGTGTGGGGCAAGTAAATTCATAAACTTGCATCATCTAAATTCTTAAATCTATGTCATCTAAGAGTTTCAATCTTGACTCCATGGGTGGAGGATGTTATTACCAGATGAGATATAGTAAATGTATTCATGTTACAGCCTCCTACAACTAAAGAAGGAACCAAGAACTAAAAGAGGCATGCTTTCAAAAATTTTTATCATTTATTTATGCTTTACTTTTGACAAAGGGTTCCATTGTAGCCATGAGACTTTTTTCCATGTTCCTTCAAACTTCTAGGTAATGAATGGTTTCGAATGAAGATTTTTATTATCTCTGTCATTGCAGAAGTATTTGGATGTCCAAGCTTACTATCAAAACACAGAGAATGGATAGGAAGACCCCATTAATATACAATATTAGAATACACAAAGTGTCATTGTCTTTTATTATATAAACATTTCATCACATATCATGAATTTACAAAAGTTAACAAAAAAATCCCTTGGTTCTACGCATGTGAGCATATGGATTATGGAAGATAAGGGATGCGTATAGGCACAATAAAAGAGAACGTGAGTTAAAGTTAACAAATAGAAGAGTTATAAGGATGCACCACCCAGCACAAACACATGCACTCATATAGGGCCAATCCTCATTTCACTAATTCATTTATCCATGCTACAGTAGCACTAGCAACAATAATGAAGATAGTAACACACATGGGTAAAGAGTATTACCTGGGCAATTCAGTAACATCCCAGTACTTTCAGCAAACACAGGCGGAACATTTAGAAGACTAACATCATTAATTATCAGCTTCCCCACATTTGTACCACTTTCCAATAAGCCAGTCTTATGGGCACAAGATTCAGCCAATCTTGCATATACAGCTGCATGGTTGTGCACATTACATGAATCTGGGGCCTTTGAACCAAAAAAAAATTAAAGAAAGGAAAGAAAAAGAGCAATAGCATACTGGTAATACAAATCCAACTCCTTCCAAAGGAAAAAAATTGGAGCAAGAGAAGTAAGTTTGCCCAATAAAAAACCTTGGAAATGGTAGGTGTTGGTATACTCCCTCCATTTGTCTGCTCACTAAAAGGCCCGGGAACGGTACCTTTCAATGTATTCTTTGCATCTAGATTTTCAAGAAGGTTAATTGCTATCTCCCCAACTAAAACAACTAAAAACAATTAGAAACACTAATATTGTAGAAATAATCATAATTCATAACATAGAAAATTATACAAAAAGGTTGACAATACTGTTGACTTATTGGCAATGTTCCAAATCCCACATCGAAAAGATGTGAGAAATTGGATGCTATATTTGGCTATAAATAAAGCCTTTTGTTTCCCTTTGAAATCATCCCAAAAACAATTAAGTCTCTCTAATTTCTAAGGCTTTAATTGTAATTTTTTCTCTTCTCTCTTTTGTAATATTTCTTTACTATATTGAAATATTAATTTGGTAGTGTCCGAGGACGTAGGCAAAATATTAATTTGGTAGTGTCTATTCAATAGGTAGTGTCTATTCAATAGCTATTGTCGGGTATAGTTGTAGTGAATTATTGTGCTATTAAATTACTTATCTTGGTAAAATTCTGGCTAAGGAAAGACTTGGTACTTAAGAGTGTCATTCGTGACCCACCTCTCTTTCCTGGGAATTTACCTTGTGGTGATTTGTTAGTACAATCGTTCTCATTCTATTCACCTGTGCAATAGTTGAAGGTGAATTTGTTATTATTGGTGGAAGTAAAAAACCCGAATTGCACAACAAATACCGTTAGAACCAGATGCATGATCAATATTATCTACAAGCCTTTGAGTTAATGGACCATGATGTAAAACAAATATGCTTCGAATTTCATGATGTATGGCATCAAGTTGAGCCATTGTTTCATGAAGTTCCTAGTGTACCTAAAACAAAAACAATGGATCTCAATTAAGCATCGTCTTTGCAATAATATCATAAATCCCACATCAAAATGCAGCAACAGAATAATGTTTTTATGCTCATGAAGAAACAATGGTCACCTTATATGATTAATCATAATAATTGCAGATAGCTTGGATTTACTCCTTTTAGCTTTAGGAGGTATATATTACTTCGCCTTCTTCTACTTATTAGCTATTAACAAAACAACAGAACAACTTGCAAACTATATACATCTGAATAAATTTTAGGATACAATATAATTCACATAAGAAGCCATTATAAAATAAAAAATAGCTTGAAGAGTAACATGGCGATTGCTGCATGACATTCTTGAATTGGCCATGAGCCAATAGCTCGATCGGCTAATCTCTTAGCAGTTCTCACAATTACTGGTAGATCATTGGATCCTAATTAAAATTGCATTAAACCAACATCAAAATCCTAAATTCATTAACATTTGTTGTGACTGTGAGCTAGAGGAAGAGATTAAGAGAGGTAACCGATTAGTGCAGCAGTAGCACCGAACAAGAGGAATATCCCAAACATTATTGAAATTTCGATTTTGGCTTGCTAAAAGTCCCACTGATAATGCACCATGACTGACCATCGAATTGGAAGTCGAATAGTTGAAGCTCGCCCTCGATGGAGACCTCGCTCTGTACATTCTGTAGTCAGTGGCTCAACATCCGTCAAGATTTCAACGTGTTGTCAATGGACGGTCATGAGAAAACCACAAAACTGAGGATATCAAAAAGGATCATGACACGTTAATTCAATTCGGTAATTACGAAAAATTTTTGTGTTAAGCTTGAGGTTTAACATGTCCGTGTCGGTAAACGGGTTGACCCATTTATAACACTGCTTAAACGAGTCGTGTAACGGATTGACATGTTAACCCGTTACAATCCATTTAATTTCATGTGTCGTGTTGGATAGTGTCAATCCAACCCAACTCATTTATAGTCTGTATATTTTTTAGTAATATTAATGGTTAAAATAGTCATTTATATTATATTAAAAGAGACAAATAAAATTAATAAAAATATAAAATGACAAAAATATAAATAATAAATAAAATTTTATTTAAATTTATTTGATGGTGCTTATTTGAATGTTTAAAAAAAATATGAAATATGAAATTTTTAATGAATTTACAATTTTAATCATAATTTGATTTATGAATAATATTAGAGTTAATTTATATAATAAATATATTACATTTTTCAAGTTATAAATATTATACAGGTTAAATGGATTGTATCGGGTTCATGATCTAATTAAATAAACGGGTTATACGTATCGTATTCGTATAACCCGTTTAATTTTTTTGTCGTGTTAAGGTAACACGATTAATAAGTGGATCGTGTTCGTGTTGACTCTAATCGTGTTATCTGAGTATATCAATCCGACACGAATACGACCCACTAACACGTTTTGACAGCTCTATACAAAACAATTGCACAAGACTTTATATAAGTAACTAACAATATCATACAAATGACGACACGTCGTTCCAGCGAAAGATGAACGAAAAATTTTGAGAATTTCATTAAATCGTCAAAACAAACACTCAAAGCAGCTTGAGAAGCAAGAGTGAACGATAGACGGCCAATCCAGCTATAAAAACGGCTTGTCGTACAGTAAAAGACCAATGAGAAGCTGACTAATCAACTAACAAATGCACTTTGCTGCCTACTTTCTATGCACGGGAATTATTATTCTTTTTAAACAATTAATCATTTTAATTAATAATTAAAATATATTATTATTATTATTATTATTATTTTAATTAATTGTTAATAATATATTCATTAATCTAATATGCACTATTATTACGCAAGTGCATATTAAATTAATGAAATAATAACTACTCTTCACTAATATATAATATAATTTATATTGTATAAAATTCATATTAATTTATAATTTAAGCTAAAGTTATTGGAAAAAGTATTACTCTTGGTGTCGTGTAACTAAATCTAATCGAATCCAAAATTATTAGACCTATGACCATTGACCATAGATGAGTCCTAATGATATGTATAATAGTAAAATAAAATATATTATGAACAAACATTAAGATTTAAACCTCGTTTAATGTTAAAATCCCCATGATGGATGCTAAAAAGATAACGTGTTAATTAAAATATATCATATAAACCAAAAAAGCATTATATCATAATATATATTATATAATTCTAAAACAAAGATAAATAATGCATAAAATTTTATCACTTATCAAATTGAAGGAATTAAAATCAATTGGATTTGCTAAAAGTTAATATAATTAATGATAAGATTGAGTAATTAGTTCATTAAATTAATGAACCAATTTTTTATTTATTTTAACTTAATTAATGTATTAATTTTTAATATATTGAATTCAAAATTATTATTTTTTATTTATTTTATATTTATCCAGAAACATTTTGAGAACAAAAAATAGAAAATCAAAAATAATAAATTCTGATTTTCAAAATATTATTTTTGTTTTTGAAAAATAAAAAATAAAAAATAGAAAATGATACCGAATGAGCCCTAAATTACCTATTTATAATATATATTTATGATTTTTCTTATATATGTGTGTGTGTGTGTTTGTACGTAAAAGGAAGACATGACAAATAAATGGGTATAATTTATATATTTTTCAAATAAAATGGTCAACTTGATAATAAAGATGTTATTTTTTCTTTTGTTAATTTTTAAATATTTTTTCATATATTTTTATCCAATTATTTTTTATTCTATAGCATATTGGATTTTTTCTTTAACATATTTTTTTTTTTTATGATTTTATGTCTTTACGAGTGTTAAAATATAAATAGTAAAATGTGCACTTATATTAAGTAATTGACTTTAATTGAGAATAAATTAAAATATTATTACAAAATGTATCATTAAAATGATAATTCTCTATTAAATATTTTGATGTTTAGTTATATTTATTTACTTATTATATTTTTATAAATTTTCTTCTTAATACTTCTTCATTTTTTTAAATATATTAGTTAAATTAATAAAAAAATTATATTGTATAACTTAAAATTATAAGAAATTAATGTTATATAAAAATATAAATAAACTGTGCAACACATGAGCATTAAGCAAGTTAAAATATATTCCCGATATTTTCTTTATTCCTCCTAATTTGGAAAGCTTGCAATTGTTTGAAACATACAATGAATTCTTTAAATATCACAATCATCCCATTTCATTTTCATTGAAAATCCAAATTAACATTTTTAAGTTGAATGCCAGTATGGGATTTAAAAATTAAAAAAAAAATACTTATTATTTTTTGATTTAATAATAATTAAGTCGTCTTTAGAACTGAAAAGTTTCAAGTTTGAGTTTTTAAAAATGATTTTTTAGTGATAAATATTTTTATGAAGCAAATTGGCATTAGAAATTAACTTTTTTATGAGAAATTATCTAAAAAAAAATTAATATATTGACTATTTCTATATTTTAGAATTTGTTTGCAAAAATTCAAGACTTTAGCTCAATTCGTTTTTGAAAATCTTTCTTGTTAAATGGAGAAATAGAAATTTCAATTAAAAATAGTAGAACCTCATCAACAAAATTATGGGCACAACGAATCAAAAAAGAAAAATACTTGTAAATTTAAGGTATTATTTGATACTTTAATTTAACTTTAAAATTAAAATTTTTAATATTTAATCATTTTAAATTATTTGATAATACTCATTTTACAAAATTTAATTAAACTAAAATTTTTTAATTATTTTTATAATTTTAGTATGAATAATATGTTTTTAATTAAATAAAAAAAAATAAATTTAATAGGATGAAGAACGAAAGCTGACTAGTGACCAACCATGAAACCACCTGCTAAATAAGGAAAAAAAATCCTTTGATTACCCTTGTTAAAATCGGATCGGACTGGTTAAATCAGAAATCAGTCACTGGTCTAGTTTCAAAATATAAAAAATCGGATAAATTATGAACCGAAAAAAATCAGTTCGAACTGGAAAAAACTGGTGACCGGTCGAACCGAATTTTTTCAAAACGACACCGTTTTGAACTAAAAAATTAAAAAAAGAAGAAGAAAATATCAGATAAATTAAATTGAACTGATCGAACCAACTAATTAAATCAATCAGACTGTAAACCAATAAAAAAACCAATTCAACTTTCAATCCAATTTTAACAATGTTGTTGATTACTTGCTAGCAATAGATAACAGGGGTGTTTGTTAAAAAGGGCAAGAAATTGCGTGGGACCTCCTAGACAACTTTTCCTAACCATACAAGACAAATTGACAACACAACAACAGTACACAATGTTCTATACAAAGTAAAATAGTTATAAGTTACAATGATATCCAAACCGATCCCCATCATATATATATATATATATATATATATATATATATATATATATATATATATATATATATAGAGTAATGGTAATATAATGTAATATAATTAAATATATCATAATATAATATTTTTTTTTAATTGTCATTTTTTTATTATTTCACAAAGATTATAAAATAATCAATTACGTTAAGTTTTAAAAATAAAATTATTAAATTATCCTTATTAATTATAGAGTAATTGATAATATGTGCATTAATTATAAAGTATATGATAAGCATGGCTGCACAAAAACCGACTAAACTGAATTGATCAAATTCAATTTAAATAAAAAATCATGGTTTAGGTTGTTTTATGGTTGATTACGATTTTAAAATTTTTATAAACCGAATTTTTAATTTGATTTTGATTTAAGAAAATGAAAATCTAATTAAACCGAACCAAACCAATAATATAATAAAATTATGTATTTTTTAAATATATACTTTACTAATATGTAAATTATTCTTTAAATTTTTTAGAAGTTAAAGATATCTACTGAATTTTTATATTTTAAAGGATTTTTATATTGTTATTTTGATCTATTAACTTCTTGGATAATATTTCATTCTAATTTGTTACTCCCTCAGTCTCAAATTAATAGACACATCTAACTTTTCACATGGATTAATAATTAGAGTTTAATTTAGTTAAAATCATTAATTTTAATTTTTTTTCAAAAATACCCTTACAGTAACTCAGAACTCAAAAATATTAATTTCTTGGAATCCAACTATTGTGTTAGTGGATATTAATCAATGTATTTTTGAAAACAATAAGTTTATCAATACTAATATTAAATAAATAAGAATATTTTAGTAAAATACTATCTAAACTATTCTTTTAAAGTGGAAATGTGCCTATAATTTGGGACACCCATTAAAAAAAAATTATCTATTAATTTAGAACGGAGGGAGTATTATTTTGCTATAGAATTTTGAGTACATAACCTGATTTTTTTTTTTTTATATTATTGATAAGGTTGATTATTATTTAGTAATATAATTTTATTTTAATGTTTGTTAAACTTCTATCATCTTTTTAATTTTTAATTTTATTTATTTTTTATTTTTGTCAAACACATTATCTAAATAGTTTTGATTTGAATATTTTTTAGTATTATTTAGTTTGTTTAAAAGTTAAAGTATTTAAAAACTAATTTTATTAATTTAGTTATAAACATTTATTTTAAACCAATCAAACCAAACTATGAACACTCCACCCCTTATAATAAGGATAAAATTAGAAAAAAAAATTAAAATTTTCTAAAATGATAAATAATTTTTTTTTAAAAAAACAACAATTAGAAAAATAAAGTCCGGGCAAAAAAAAAAATAAAGAAAATATATATTAAAAATATACTAAAAATATATTTAATTACGTCACTTTGCATTCAGTTTCAAACATTCCTTAGATAGTTTAAAAACTCCAATTTCATAAACCCCTCACAATTGCCCATTACTCACCCCCAAGCTTCTATCAAAAGCTCAATTCTTTTGTTTTATGTGTAATGGCTATTGCCCCGAAATCAACAACTAGCTTCCTCCACCTCAAGAAACCGGAGACCCATCTCTTTATTCGTTCTCCCTCTTACAAATCCACCGTCGTTTCAACCAGAAGATTCGCGCCAATGGCTGCACTCACTATAGCCGCCCCAAGTATTGGTCTTGCTGAAACCTTCTCCAATCTCAGAAAACAAGGCAAAGTAAGCACTTCATTTTCGTTTTTTAGTCATTTTTCTCTGTTATTTATTTGGGTTTTGTTTTGTTACTTGATGGGTATTGGTTACTGTTTGAATGAATTTGCTTTAATGGGATTTGGCAGTTGACTCTCTTTGTATACTTATTTTAGATGTTTGTGTGTCGGAGGTCAGAGTTGAATTGAGCAATTATCGATTGATTATTCTTATTTTATTTCATTTCTAGTTATCAATAATTAAACATGGAATAAAGAAGGTCTCAATTGGATTAAATTGACGATACCTCATGATGAAATGGGTAATTCACTGGATAGCCTGTAAATTAACGCACAGGGCATAATTTAGTGTGGGAATAGTGCATGTGTTAGTTTAGATCTCGAATGATTATTGAAATTTGTTGAAAATGGTATAATGAACCCTGTTATTCAATTACTAAGCTTTTACTATGTTTTGCAACCTCATAAAACAAGCTAATTTTTTTGAACTATGGATATAGCTGTCCATTCTCCTTTTATTTAGTCATGGGAAGAGGTTCAGTAGTCTTGTGATTCTTGGATGCTGATATTTTAATCCAAATTTGATATAGGACCAGCCTGAATTAGGAGTATTTATATGATAACAGCATGTTTGGGTAACAAGGGGTGAGAGTTAGAATTATCATTAGGGGAATTCATTCGGTGGGGAAAATGAAAGGGAATTCTTTTAAAACATGATTTTATTTTTAAGAGTATTCCTTTATGTGAAGGTGGCATTCATTCCATACATCACAGCTGGTGACCCTGACCTTTCAACCACAGCAGAAGCCTTGAAGGTGCTGGATTCCTGTGGATCTGACATAATTGAATTGGGTGTTCCATATTCTGATCCTTTGGCTGATGGCCCAGTTATACAGGTCTGATTGATATTTTGTTACTTGTTAAATAAATTTTTGTTTTCAGTTTTCTTACAAGTGTCTTTGATTGTTTAGGCGGCAGCTACTCGTTCCTTGGCAAAAGGGACCAATTTTGATGCAATCACATCAATGTTGAAGGAGGTAAGATCATCATATTGTACTGTGCCGCTTATCTGCTGCAGCAACACAGAGATAGATTGACCAGTTTATAGCTATTCCAACTTTTTATCATTGACAAACATTATTCTAGGCATAAAGCCTACACCAATTGTCAAGTAATTAAATTTGTTAGATTTACAACTGAGATGCATTAGTTAGATTGGTATGTTTATTGATATTAAATTTGCATCTCTCCAGTTGGAATTATGGTGGATGCTTTACCTAGTTGGGAGTATTATTTTCTGTTCTTTTCTCACAAGAGGCCTGATGCCTTTTTCAGAACAAATATTAATAAGAAGTGGAATCTTTAAAATATGCCTGTTTCTTCACAACCCTCCCATGACCCTCTCAAAGCCAGGAGCATCGTGCACAGAGGATACCCTTCATTATGCTTTCTATTATGGTATTAACATTGCAATTATAGATATACACCCAAACATGTTCACCAGAAAACATTTGCTCATTCTTTTTATATTTTTGTCCTTTTCTTAATTTGGTAGTTGGATACATAAATGAGGAAGTAAATACTAAATAATAGGCACAAAGTGTCCCTGTTTACAGCTTTGCCTTGTTGCCTACTTATTTTTCAGTTTAAATGTCCTTATACTACATCATTTGTTAACTGTACAGGTGGTTCCACAATTATCATGTCCAATTGCGTTATTTACATATTACAATCCAATATTAAAGCGTGGAGTTGAGGTGTTTATGTCCACTGTAAAAGACATTGGTGTACATGGTAATGGACAATTCTTATCTGCTTAAGCTTTTAGACTTCTAGTGTCGAGGGTGTCTAATCTATGCGATAAACTCTTTAACTAAACCAGTGTTTCTAAATGGTAAAGTGAGGCGGCAGTCCCCTACTTACCTAAATATATTAAAATTATCTTGTCTTTCTCAGTACTTGATACACTTTTCACTATCATTATTTATTACCATCCTTGGCTACACTTTTTGTTAGCTTTTGTGAATGCTTCCTTCTTTTGCCTCGAGTTCCAAGCCCTTTTCTTTTGTGCTTTGTTGCATGGTTTGAGCTACTCTTAAGTCATAAACAAGTTGTGTTGGTATTGCTTTTGCAATACCAAATATAATGGGTTGGATGTCTTGAGAGAGAGAGAGAGAGAGAGAGAGAGAGAGGGGGGGATATGCTAGCCTGACTTTTATATATGATGATGTTTGTGAAATCTGAGTGATGTGGGAAAGAAAATGACTTATGTACAAGATGGTTTGTAATATACAGTTGCACATTCTGTTTTCACAAATTTTTGATGTGAATCCTGGGTATTGTATGATGATGATTTTATCACTTAAATACTCCCAAACTTGTTTGCAGGACATTTAATTGGTTTGTCGTTCACTTAATTTTTAGTATATACTA
>CATKHJ010893057.1:0-24833 GCA_949750685.1 Vernicia montana
AAAATAAAATAAAAATACTAAAAATATTTTATAATTTATTTATAAATTGTTAGAATTGTTTATTTATCAAAATAAGTAATAATATTATTAAATTCTCAAGAACTGAATCAAAATTTGAGTTTAAACATGTAAAATAACTTTAAAAAGTAGAGTTATCAGTCTTTTAGTTAAAAATTTGGTAATTAAAATCCAAAATTATCATGAAAATAAATATGGAAAATAATAAAAATGAAAATATATCAAACTTAGAAATCTGCAACCTGCCCTTCTTCGTCCATGACTGAAAATTATAAAACTCGAATAATTATTACAACTCTTCAAACTTGCTATTTCTTGAGTTCCATCTTTCTTAATTTGCAATAGGTATAAGGTTCTTTACTTGCATGATCATAAGGAAAAGGGCTCGATTAAAGATGATAGGTGGAGCTGCAGTTTCTAAGCCTTCAAGATCATCCTTAGCAGCTGGAGCAGATGCACTAGTGTTCAGTATGAGGTTTGCCATTTCAAAAGGGTGGATATCATGCTATTTTGAATCAGATTGTAAATATTTAATTGATTGTTGTAATGATGAATAGAATTCAGACCTCAGTTATCTGTTATTAGAGAGCTTAAATCTTGCTTCGATTTTTGTTCTTTCAGCTGGGTATGCAGGCAGTGTAATTTAGCTACTGATTGGGTGGCATCTCAGCAGTTAATAGGGAGCCTTCCTAAAAACTCGATGTATGTAAAGCCTTTAAGGCTATTGCAAATCTTGTATGCAGATGCATCTGTTCAATATTCTCAGTTATAAAAGTTTATTTTCTGGCAAAAAAAAAAAAAAGATGGATTTTTATTTTTGAATGGTCATTTACTTCTAATTATTTGCGAGCTCTAAGTATTTATGGGTTTCTTGTTGTTGGGTTTACTATGGAATTGAGGACAAAGGGGGAATATTAAGCGATAAAAAAAAATTTAGAAATTGAGTTCAAGGTAAAATTGATATTTTAAATCTATTTAACAAAAAATCTATAAAGTGTTGTGTAATACCCCGACCCTGAGTTCACTGTGAATATTGAGGTTGAAGGGAAGTGATCGGAATAGGAGTGAGGGAGTATAGATGACGGTTGTGAAAATTAGATAACCGAACGAGTATCGGTTTGGAAATCAAGCTCCTGACTGTATGAAATAAGGTAGGAGATATTAGAAAAAGTATTAGAGGAGCTATATTTGACATGGAAACAAGTGGAATGAAGAGTGTAAGAAGGAAAATAGGAAGTTAGGAATTGAAACCCTAAAAAGGATACGAGTTTGAAGAATTGAGGTGTTAAGTGCAAGATCGGCAAATTCCAATCTCGGAAAGGATTTATAGATTTTTTTGGATAATTTATATAAATATGAGGATACTAGAAGTAATGGAATGTAAAAATTAAATTAAAAATGAGCATATAAAATACATAAGTGAAATCGGTACGCAAAGCGCGAAACCGATGGATTCTGACTCGGAGATTTTTAATTAAATCTTGATTGAGAGAATTTGATGGGAGAAATATTAATTAGGATATTAGAAGCCTAAAAATTAAATTAAAAATAATTTTAGACTTAAACTAGAAAGTGTAGTAAAATTTTAAGTAAAAATAGGCAAAATTGTAATTTTTCCTGAAGAGATAATTAATATACTTTGACTAAGTAAAAATAAATAAATAAATATAGAAAAAATAGGTGTCAAAATTACATCACCCTCTGAACTACCCTCAGTTCATCTGGGACTAAATACGAATCATAAGGCAATTGAAATCGATGAAAAAAAATAAAAAACGAGCGAAAATGGATAAAAACAGGAAACCGAGGCGCCAAGATTGGGCTGCCATAGGCTACACACCTACGGCCCCATTTTCCTTTTTTTTTTTTTTCCATTTTTTCTGAATTTTCACTCCTTTTTGCATTGTATTCCACATTGGAAGTGCATGAAACTTTTCCCCAGCCTTCACCTATATATAGAGGACCTCCCGCTCATTATTCTTCACCTCTTAGTTTGCTTGATTAACCTTTGCATCAAGCGAACCATCCCCATAATCTTGGTCCGCCAAGAAACAAACTCTCTAGTTTTAATATTTCTTTTATTTTTATTATTTTTTTTTTTTGCTTTGCTTTTGCTCCTCATTTTACAAAGAAAATTGGGTTGCAACTTTCCGAGTCGACCCGTCAAGTCAAAAGATTTTCACCATCCGAGGTAAGCCGTTCAAGGCAAGGCTATCGCCGATCGAGACAAGTCTCCTCCATCTCAAAGTCGCACGAGCGCAAGGTAATCATTTTTTTCTTTTTTTTTTCCTTTTCATTATTTATTTTCCCTCCTTGGGATTCTTCTCTTCTACTCTTGACTCTCTTAATAGATTCACTTAAGTTAGTTAATTAAAATCTGAAATAATTAATTCAACCTGATAATCAATTAAAATAATCTAATCAACTCAACTCAACTCTCAAATCATTCAAAACATGATAAAAGGGTATACTAAAACCCCTTCGCAAAAAGGGAGAACTGCGTGGCTTCTGATTCCCATTCAAAGGGATGTGCAGGCACGCTTGGTTCAAGCATCAAATCCAACTAAAACCAACCAACTTGTCCCCCCATCATCTTCTTCATATAGTTAGGATTTTCTTTTTCTTTTATTTTAATATGAGATTTTGTCATGCATCATATTAATTATACAAGCATTATTCATGAAATCAATTTTAAGTCACAACTTTATTAAGTGCCAAACTAATTTGAACCGAAAACCTACTCCCCGAATCCTCTTTGGTTTCGAGGCTAGTGATCTTTTTTCTTTGGGATATTAAATGGAGTCAATTTGAGTTTTTTCCTTAATATTTTCCAAATCTAAATAAAATTAAGGTGGCGACTTTAAATAAATCAATCTAAGCTCGAGGGCTTCATCGTGAGCTTTTTCCCAAATGAGCATTTTGATTCCTTTTTAGTGGATTGGACAGGTGCTCAGGTGAGGCCTTACAGTTGGTGACTTCACTAGGGAGTAACTTTCTTTTAATAAAAGGAAAAATAAGAGGACTAATAATTAGTTAAAAAGTTTGGCTTTTAATATAGTTGTGACGTTCATGCATTATTTGCATAGGCTCTTTGCCTATAAGTCTCGTTCTAGGAAAACAATGGATAGTGAGTAGCATTGAGTGGGTAATCCTCCTTGGGTCTATTCTCCAATAGTGAAATCATCCACCCTACGATGAATTCTTTGATCCTTTTCAAAGGTGTAATGAGCAATACGTTCTATTGGACCCATACGAGGCTTCTTAACTCACATGTGGTTAGGTATATCATTGCTCTAGTGTGACAGGTACTAATTCCAAGTCACCTTTACCTTTTTTCATATAATGAACCTAAAACCTGACCTTAGGTTGAATATACCATAAGCAAACACCCCCCCCCCCCCCCTTACACATCTACATCTCCATGAAATATTTTTCTCATGCATATCATGCCTTCATTATGTACAAAAGAACATGCATCCATTTCAAGTGAAGCCTTGAATCAAAGAAGGGTCAAACACCCTCACCTTTATCCCAATCACCTTCACCCCAAAAACGTTAAACTGTCACCCTAAACCTTTACCCTAACCCACTACCCATAAGCCCAACACCCATAGCTCATTACCTTTAAGACCAACCCATTACCCCTAAGCCCAATAACTTTGGCCCAATATACCCCAGACCTCCAAAGCCCAATACCTTTGGCCCAACATGCTACCCCAAGCCCAAGACCTTGGCCCATTCTACCTTAGAAAATTCTCAAAGCGCAATACTTTTGGCCCATCTTACTTTAAGTCCAAAATGGTTGGCCCACAATACGATAAAAGAACTCTTTTCCCTCAAGGTCTGTATACCCCTACTCACATCACCTTTTCAAATCTTCATTCTCCACTCACTGGGTTTCTTTAGGTTTTGCTTCAAGGTACCAATGGCCAACCCAATTGACATGGTTGTCCTAACCACAATCATGACTTTTAAGGCTAAAATAGACATGCCACGATCCCACCTTCCCTTTCAAGTCGAATCCATCACTATGATCCATGCATCTTCACCAAAGTGGAAGACAGACCCCACCTCA
This sequence comes from Vernicia montana, assembly GCA_949750685.1. Lineage (NCBI taxonomy): Eukaryota > Viridiplantae > Streptophyta > Magnoliopsida > Malpighiales > Euphorbiaceae > Vernicia > Vernicia montana. The sequence goes on from CATKHJ010893057.1 coordinate 4,094, forward strand.
CCCCACCTTACCTATGCCCAACATGTTATGGAGGAGTTCAAGCTCAGCTGATCTGACTTATCTGAGATTGAGTCTAAGTTCGAGTCTGAGTCCAAATCCAAATTCAAGTCTGAGTCCAAATCCAAATTTTAGTCTGAGTCCATGTTTAACGTCCAAGTTTGAGTCTGTCATTTTTGTATTTTTCTTCTATTTTGTACTATCTTCTCCTTTTATAATAAAACATTAATGTTATCTGTGCACTTCTCTTTTCTCATATTTCTTGTTTAATTCAAAGTAATTGTGTCTAAAAAAAAAGAATAAATCAATCAATCAATGGATTGTCTAAAAAAATAAATCAATCAATCAATCAACGGATTTTGGCAAGCATTTGCATTTTACCACTATGATTGGAAAAATCAAAACTTAAGGTGTTTCTTGTGCTCACATTAGCCGCTTCACCAGCTCCTAACCAAAAGATGGTCGAAATAATAAAGAACACCAAGTGGTGATTTCTTTAGTTAGAGCAGTCGAAACGAAAGGCAATCTAATGAAGTTACCCATTGCACTTTTAGGTAATCAAACATAAAGCCTCAATAAGGGGCAACAATCTCAAAAAGGACTTGATAATCCCCACAAAGTCTCTCTCTAGACCAAGAATTCAATGGAATGGTCTAGACAAAGGTCAGAGCCCCAAGATGAAGGAAAACAGTAGCCCAAATCATGGTGGAATAATTTTTAAATGCCAAAATTCATTGATTAGTTCGCTAAGTTGAAAATCCAAAAGGGCGAATTAAGCAGAAATTAGAGCAAACTCGTCGAGTTGAAAACTCAAAAGGGCGGCTCTGTCAAAAGTTAGAGCTAAAAAAAAGATAAAAAAGAAAGAATCATCCTGGTCAAATCATGTTGTCCCTTATGCCCTTATCTCATATTAAGGGCATATCTTCTTAAGTCATCATCCTCCTGCTGATCCCTCATTAGGGACTCACCTTCCAAATCATCTTCTATTAATCTGTCATGAGCATGTCCTCCATATCGTCTTTTAGTCATCCATTCCATTTCCTTTATCATTTAGTAGGGGCATATCTTTTCTGTCATCTGTCACATTGCCCTCATCATTTAGAGGGTATATCCTTCCTATCGTCCGTCACGCAACTAAGTAGCCCTTATCATTTATTAGGGGTATATCCTTCAAGTCTCTTGTCATGTCTTTTAGCTCAAAAAGCTAAATAGCTCCTATCATCCATCAAGGAGCACATCTTCCGGGTCATCGTCCAAATCAATCTAGTGTCTCCCCAAGAGTTTCATCACTTTAAAAGTCTCTTCAATCTTAGACAATAAGATAGTTGTGCTTATCTTCTCCATAAATCATGCTACAATAGCAAAATCATACAACCTCCCCAACATTTTTCAAAAGGTCTAACCTACCATCCTTTTGAACCCATATCTCCTTAGTAAAATCTCATCTTCCAAAGGCCAAGCCCACCAAAATTCCAAGTCTCGCAAGACTCATGATCCTTGAAGCCCAGTTTCCTTGGCAAAACCAACTGGTCAAATCACCTCCAAAAGTCATGTCTAGAGGCAGACTCTTAACATATGGGTTACAAAAAGCCAACCCACAATCTTCACCTTTGAAAAGGCCAAACCTAACTGAGCCTTCCTATTTAATCTTCTCCGATATTAAATCTGACCGAGCCTTCCAAAATAATCTTCTCTAAGACTAAACCTGACCTAGCCTTTCAAGATAATCTTCTCCGAGGCCACACTTGATCGAGCCTTCCAAGATAACCTTCTAGGCCACACCTAACCGAGCCTTCCAAGATAATCTTCTCCGAGGCCACATCTGACTAAGCCTTCCAAGATAACTTTCTAAACCATACCTAATCGAGCTTTCCAAGATAACCTTCTAGGCCATACCTGACCTAACCTTCCAAAATAACCTTCTATGCCAAATCTAATCGAACCTTCCTACCTAATCTTCTTCGAGGCTAAACTTGACCTAGCCTTCCAAAATAACCTTCTAGGCCACACCTAATCGAGCCTTCTAAGATAACTTTCTAGGTCACACCTGACTGAGCCTTCCAAGCATGACCTCCTCCAAGGCCAAAGCTTGACCTAGCCTTGACTTCCTCTTAAAGCCAAATAACTAAGCCACTTTTCTTCATCATTCAAAAATGGGGGCACCTTCCTCCCAAGAGATCAGCACTTTTATACCAATTTGACCCTTCACAGGTTCAAGGTATCCAACTCATAAATTTTTTTTATAGTCAAATGCATTTCACACTAAACAGGTCGCTAATCAGAACTCCTGAAATAAGACGAATGATCAATCAAAACTCTTGAATTAAGACAGATCATCAATCCAAATTCCATAAATCAAGATGGATCATCAATCCGAATTCCTAAATCAAGACTGACAATTAACCAAGTTAAAGGGTCCTCCACCCAAACTAATCAATTTTAATTTTAGAATCAGACCCATCCTAAGATAGCCTCAGGATCTATACCTTAAATCTAAATTAGATTTCTTTTCCAAAATTAGACCTATCCTAGGATAGTCTTAAGATTTTTCACCCAAGCAGATTGGGAATATCACTTTCATTTCAGATTTTCCCAAAGAAATTAGGAATATCACTTCTATTCCAAATCTCCCAAAGACACCAGGAACAAGCTTCTTTTATTAACCAAACCACCCATAAATGTCTAACAACGATCACTTAGACATCCCTATGGTGCCTTTTTTCCATTTTCTTATCATATTCCACCAAGAAACGTCTAATTTCTCAATTAGACGTCAATTTAATTCCCTTTTTCATCCTCATTTACCTTAAAGTAAAAAAAAAAAATCCTTCACTCAGACATGTCTAAACCTAGACATCCCTTTGTTCCATTTCCCTTTCTTATATGAGTCAATCATATCCATCTTTCAACCAGAAATATCTAGCCACTAATCTAGAAATCCCTCTGGTTCTTTTTCCCACTTTCATTTATCAGTTTACTTCCACCTATAAATGTTTAGAAACACCTAAACATCCCTCTGGTTCCTTTCCTCGTTCTTTATCCAAGTAAGTTCCATCTTCCACCCAGAAATATCTAGCCACTAACCTAGATTTCTCTATGGTTCATTTTTCCGCTTTCATTTATCAGTCAACTTCCACCCATAAATATTTAGAAATAATCACCTAAACATCCCTGTAGTTCCTTTTTCCATCTTCCTCAGATTCAATCATTTTTGTCACCCAAACATGTCAAAATCATGATTTAGACATCCCTTTGGTTCCTGTACCATCTTCAATCATCATTTTACCTACCCAAACATGTCCAAACACCGACTTAGACATCACTTTGGTTCCTTTTTTCCATCCCTTTCTCTAGGTTAATTATCTTTAGAATCACCTTACAGATAAGATAATTCTAATAGGGGGCAATTGTGAACCCTTAATTTTACACCATCTGAGGTAATACGTAGACCTGGTAAGACAAACCTCCATCGGTCAAAATTACCAAAATCCATCACCCTTTGAACTAGCCTCAGATCATTCTGGACTGAATAGGGAGCATAACGCAATTAGAATCGCTTAAAATGGATGAGAAATGAGCGAAAATGAATGAAAAATGCGAAATTGGGGGTGCCAAGATTGGGCTGCCGCAGGGCATCCTTGTGACAGCGGACCCATTTTCCCTTTTTTTTTTTTTCATTTTTTCTGAATTTTCACTCATTTTTGCACTGTATCCCACATCAAAAGTGCATGAAACTTTTTCCCAGCCTTCACCCTATATATAGGGGACCTCTCACTTATTATTCTTCACCTATTGGCTTGCTTGATTAACCTTTGCATAAAGCGAACCATCTCTATAAGCTTGGTTCGCCAAGGAACGAGTTCTCTAGTTTTAATTTTTCTTTTATTTTTATTGTTTTTTTTTTCGTTTTGCTATTGCTTCTTGCTTTGCAAAGCAAATTGGGTTGTGACTTCCCGAGCTGACTTGTCAAGTCAAAAGCTTCTCGCCATCTGAGACAAGTTTCCTCTATCTCAAAGCTGCACGAGCGCAAGGTAATCATATTTTCATTTTCATTATTTATTTTTTCCTCCTTGGGATTTTTCTCTTCTACTCTTGAATCTCTTAATTGATTCATTTAGGTTAGTTAATTAAAATCTGAAATAATTAATTAAACCTGGTAATCAATTAAAATTAATCCAATCAATCATTTCAACTCTCAAATCAATCAAAACATGATAAAAAAAGCTAAACTAAAACCCGTTCGCAAGAAGGGAGAACTGCGTGGCTTCTGATTCCCATTTAAAGGGATGCGTAGGCATGCTTGTTTCAAGCATTGAATCTAACTAAAACCAACTAATTTCTCCCCCCATCATCTTCTTCACATAGTTAGGATTTACTTTTCTTTTATTTTAATATGAGATTTTGTCATGCATCATATTAACTATACAAGCATTATTCATGAAATCAATTTTAAGTTACAAATTTATTAAGTGCCAAACTAATTTGAACCAAAAACCTAGTCCATGAATTCTCTTTGGTTTTGAAGCTAGTGATCTTTTTCCTTTGGGATATTAAATGCAATCAATTTGGGTTTTTTCCTTAATCTTTTCCCAATCTAAATAAAATTAAGGTGGTGACTCTAAATCAAATTTCAAAATAATCAATCTAAGCTCGAGGGCTTCATCATGAGTCTTTTCCTAAATGAGCATTTCAATTCCTTTTTAGCAGATCGGACCGGTGCTCAGGTGAGGCCTTCACCTCTATATCTTAAGAGCAAAGATAACTGCTATCATTTCTCAATCATATGTCGGGTAATTCATATCGTGCTTCCTCAATTGTCTTGATATGTATACAATCACCTTCCCGTGTTGCATAAGACCACATCCAAGTCCCACTCTTGAAGCATCACAGTATATTGCAAATCCATATGATCCTTTCGATAATGCAAGTACTGGAGTGGTAATGAGGCAAGTTTTGAATTTTTGAAAAACTATGTTCACACCCATCATCCTATAGGAATTTTACTTTCTTTCTAGTTAACTTGGTTAATGGCGAAGGTATCTTGGAGAAATCCTTGACAAATCTCCTATAATAACCCACCAAGCCAAGAAAACTACGCATTTATGTCACATTTATGGGTTTAGGCTAACTCAACACTGCCTCAATCTTCATAGGATCCATTTGAATGCCATTTTTACTAACCACATGTCCTAAGAAGCACACATGATCAATCTAAAATTCACACTTTGACAGTTTGGCATATAACTGATACTCTCTCAAGGTTTGTAATACCACTTGCATGTGTTCCTCATGCTCTTTCTTACTCTTGGAGTAGATAAGGCTGTCATCAATGAAAAAAATGACAAACTTATCCAAATATGGCTTGAATACCCGATTCATCAAGTTCATAAATGCCATTGGAGTATTTGTCAAACCAAATAGTAATACCGTGAACTCATAATGGCCATATATTATCCTAAAGGTAGTCTTGCAAATGTCATCATTTTTTATTTTGAGCTGATGATAGTCCGATATGAGATTAATCTTGGAGAAGTAATTTGCTCCTTGTAATTGATCAAACAAATCGTTTATCCTTGGCAAAGAATACTTATTCTTGATAGTCACCTTATTCAACTGCTTATAGTCGATGCAAAGCCTAAGCGATCCACCATTCTTTCTTCATAAAGAGGAATGGAGCACCCCATGGCAAACTGCTCAGTCTTATGAACCCCTTATCCAATAAGTCTTGCAATTGCACTTTCAATTCCTTCAACTCCACAGGTGCCATTCTGTAAGAAGAAATGAATATTGGTTGCGTACTAGGAAGAAGCTTGATATTGAACTCAATCTCCCTTTCTGGTGGCAACTATGGCAACTCTTCTGAAAATACATTTAGAAACTCACTAACTATTGGTATTTGTTGCACCTCATTAAGAGTCTCCCTTATATCAACCACATGTGCCAAATATCCTTGACACCCCTTCCTTAGAAGTCTTCTCGCCCCAATGATCGATATGAAGTTGGAAGATACATCACTTTTATCCCTTTGGAACTTAAACCCATGCTCATCTCGTGGCTTGAACTCTATCTTTTTCTCACGACAATCTATATGTGCATAGTATTTAGACAACCAATCCATGCTAAGAATCACATTAAACTCTAGTACCTCCAACTCAATTAAGTCCATTGAAAAATTTCTCTCGTCAATCCTCACTATGCAAGAATGATACACATGTTTCACTTTTATTGTTTCCCCTAAATGTGTGGACACTTCTCAGGGAATACTTATGATTTCTCTATCCTTTCCCAATTTCTTTACAAAACATGGTGAAACAAATGAATGTGTAGCCCCTAAATCAAATAAAACTCTAGCTAACACATCTTGTATAGTAAGAATACTTGTCACTGTAGTGTTGGAAGCATGGGTCTTATGCTGATTAAGGGCAAATACTCTACCTTTACCTCTCCCCTCTGAAGCTTGACTAGTTTTGAGTGCTTGACCTTATCCTCTCCCTCTACCTCTTGAACTCTTAGTATTAGGCCTAGCCATCTATACTGTAGGCTGGGAAGTAGCAGGTGCATTATGTTGATTTCTCCATAGTGGACAGTTTTTGATAAAGTGCCCCATCTAAATACACTTTAAGTAAGAACCTGTAACCAGTCTTCATACTCCCTCATTCTTCACCTACAAGTAGAACAAGTAAGATGACTATAACTCTGCTGCTCATGTCTTGGTGCAGAGCTGGTGGCTGGAGTAGAAGCCATTGATACTCCTCTAGTATGTCACGTACTCTAACTACCTCCTCTGTGCTAATTCTGAACCACAGTAGAAGTAGTAGGCTCAACTGTCTTCACATGGGAACTACTCCCTCCACCTCTACTCTAGTTACCAAAACCCTTGGGTTTGTTCTTGCTCTTCTGATCCCTCTATGCTCTATCTTCTTTGCTTTTAGATTCCATTTGCCTTGCCTTGTCAATTAACTTGGATAAGTAAGCAAACTTAATGGCACATAGGGCATTGTATACAGGTGCAATCAAACTCTTTTTGAACTTTCTGATATTTGCTTCCCCTATAGAAACTACCTTTTGGGCATATTTACTCAACCAATGAAACTCTTTTATACCTTCTCTTTTATCATTTCACGTTCATAGCACATATCTGATTCATATATCGCTTAGAGCACATCTTATACTCTTATATACCTATCAATTCATACTTGCACATACCTACACATATTCATCTTTTCATATCCACAACACACACACACACACACACACACACACACACATATATATATATATATATATATATATATATATATATTTCATACCATATAATAGAGAGTCAAACATGTATAGATAACGTGAAACTAAACTTAATGATGGATTTCAATGAATATCCTATGCTCCATGGTGTTCATATATCCTATGACTCATATAGTCTAATCTAGACTTAAACTTATACTCTGATACCAACTTTGTCACAGCTCAACTTCGCAACTGTGATGGTCGTAAGGCATAGGTAGACATAAGGCCAGCGAAAATCCGTAGAACCCATCTATCATACAATCCACATGGCATCATAACCACTAACACATACAAACCCTAAGATCAAAACCTGAACATATACATATATACTCATATGTCTCATCATATACACATGCTAATACTTATAAGTCTCATAAAACTCATACTATTCCATGGATTCTCATAAAACAATACATATAACATAATCTATGTAATTGCCATTGAGGCTAAAAGACTATCTCTCCCTACACTCATGGAGTACTACAATGTACCTCAATTATAAATACAATAATAAGGATAAATTACATTGATCAAAATTGTTCTTTAGGATGAAGAATTCCTAAAGAACCGAGCTGATAAACTTCTAATCTCTTGAAAAAAATAGAATCACTAATGAGATAAAGCAGTGAGTAAAGAATATACTATCATACTTGTGAAGTTTGGTGATTCAAGGCTAGTTCACAAGGATGGTAGGGCTCATAACTCATCAATTAATATAAAATTTAACAAATGGGTTCTTATGTCTTATAAGGATCAAATAGAAATTATAACAATGAATAGGTTCATTGGTTAACTCACGGTAATTTAGCAGAAATCAATCAATTTAGGAGTCTTTTGACTCTAGAAGCGATCACTAAGAGACCAACCTCCTTAGGAGCGATCACTAGAAGACCAACCTCCTTATGAGCGATCACTAGGGGACCGACCTCCATTATGATAGGAGAGATTACTAAGGGTCCGACCTCCTTACAGAAATATAGGGCAAAGGCTTGTTGTTATGCATACCCTCCTCATGGTTTCATGAAGTGGATCAGACTTCATGTCTAGGACAATTTACCCTTCTTAGATAAGGGTAGGATATTATACCTTATTCATTATGTTACAATGTGCATAATGTCTAATGATTAACCTACATCATTCAGGGAATTTCTGCTTTAAGACTCATAGTTCACATTCTCATAAATGTAATCATATGGAATTTACATAGTTTTCATACTCATAAAGGTTTAGCATTTACCAAATGAAGGTATAATATTTAACAACAATAAACTTATGGAATTCACATGGATTTTCATGGTTCAATGGCTCATACAATTCTCATTCTCATAGTGGTTTAACAATAAAATAGGCATTAAACCTTAGGAAAACAAATGCAATTATAGTAGTATATTTTCTACTCACCCTAGCCAAAAAGAATACTCTATAATCTCTTAGAAAATCCTCTATCACATCAAGCAATATGGCTCATCTCAATAATCTCCTTCTTCATGATGTCTTTTAGGTTGAGTTATATATACATAAACACATATAATAGCCAATATATCAATTAATGCTCTCAAATCTCTATACATATAATCTCATCCTAATCTTACCAAATATTAAGACTCATGCATAGAAAATGGAAGAAAACCCAATCTTAGCTTACGTCTTCTCAAATGCTTCAACAATGGATGAAGAACAAAGAGCTCTTGTAACCTTAGATCCTTAAATGATGAAAATGAAGCAATAAATGAAGCTCCTTAGCACTTATGATTGATGGGTTTGGTGTTTCTCTAGAGAGAATAGGGTTAGAATCTCATAAAATGGCGTAAATGAAATGAATTTAGGCTTAGATTTCTTTATATAAGCAATTTCCCTTTTCTACCTCCGACATAGGTCACGGGCGTGACTTTTAAGTCACAGCCGTGACTTGTCAATTCACACTACTATTCACGCTTCTTCATTGCCGCAACTTTAAAATTTACTGCCGTGACTTCGAAATTCACCGTCGCAACTTTGAAACTCACGACCGTGAATTTCATCTAGAGGCGATCATCTGGAATTCAATCTTTTAGTCACCGCCGTGAACTCACACTTCACTACCGTGACTTTCATCTAGCAGCAGAACTTGGGGAAAATCACAAGTCAGAACTTAGGGAAAATCACAAGTCAAAACTTGGGGAAAATCACAAGTCTTAAATCCAAATCTCATTACATAGCCCATATATACACTTAGCATGCAACTCATAACACACATATACATATAAAAACAATCTTATAACTCATACACATACACATAATACAACTCATAACTCATACATATGATTAAAGAATGTATACACAAACTTGGGGTATTACACTATCATATATCATAATATGTAGTAACACCATTTGCAATATCTGGGTTGCTTTGTTGTTGAGCCTATGGTCTACATGAGCAAGAAAAAAGGAAGAGAAACAAGCGTTAGAGGACAAGCCTAAGGCCTGTCGTTGGCTCTCTAATACTTAAGTCATTGACTACATGTGTGAAATTAAAGGTTCGAAGAAAAAAGTGGGTTTAAAGAGATGTGATCACCGCTTTCCATAGTTTTTTGAGTAAGAGTGTTTGACTCTAGCTCTCGTTGGGCCGACTTTTTTCAGTATGGAAGGAAGGTCTCTTGCTAGGCTTCTTGGTGCAGCCAGTTTCCCATTTCAATCAGACCTCTCCCTTTAAGGTGAAGGAGAGATGGTATTTAGGCTGCTTCCCTCCTTAAGGATTGAAGTGAGTGGGTTGAGTGGTTGTTTGTGATTGAAGGGTCTTAGTCACATCATTTTGTAGCTAGACAGAGTAATGATGAACCTATACTATCGACTGTCGAGCATGGAGCATTGTGCTGAAATGACCCGAATATCATTTCTCGGAGATGGCAGGGATTGCGTATCTAAAAAGTTTAGAAGAAAGTGTCTGAATGATCTCATCGTATAAGCTGAGTGGACTCGTCTATGGTAAGACGAAGCATTGTCGAAACAAGGTACTTATTACCTAGGATGATTGTTGAGATGAAGTGCGAAGTAGTATATCTTTGATGGCCTTGGGTCTGATTGTTGTTGATAGGGCTTGGTAGTTTTGGTGGTGTAAGACTTGCTGTTTTGTGCATTTAAACCTATATTAAGTTTAGTTGGAATGGACCATTATGCTGTAACCATTTTTAGTCCTAGTCACTACTTAAATAATTAAAACGTTGCATTTAGGGTTTCCGATTAATAGTTGATTTCAAAAATTTTATTTTGAAGTTAATTATTAATTTTTTTCACTTTATTTAATTATAACTTTTTTAAATTAATATATAATAACTAAAAACATTATAATATTTCGAACAATTACTACTGTCTTTACACCTCCAAAAAATATATATATATTATTAATTGAAGTACAAATTGTTTTTTGGTAAATTATTATTGCTCTTGAGTTTTAAAATAATACATTAGTCAGTCTCGACTTTTTAAAATATATATTATTTAGCCTCTAAGTTTTAAGAACATCAAATATTCAAGTGATTTTGTCCTTAATTAATTACATATGAGAAAAGTAAAAAATAACCCCTTTATTACCATAAAACTCTCCCTATATAAAATTTGAAAAGAAGTTTTGCGGAATTTGAACTACCTATCATGATTGGGTAGTTCAAAAAGTTCTGTTAATGGGTTTTTACTTTCGAAATATATATATATATATTTGATCAAGAGTTTTGCGAATATATGAAGATATATATATATATATATATATATTTTCTATAATTAACAACTAAATCCACTTAATTTTAAATAGAAAAAATTAAATATTTGATATTTTAAAACCTTAAGAATTAAATAATGTATTTTTCAAACACTAAGAATTGACTAACACATTGGGTTAAAACTCAGAGAAAGCAATAATAATTTACTCTATTTTTTTAATTAATGTTTTTCATAGCATCTAATGAGACTTTTATTTTTTTCAAAAGAAAAAGTGAATTGAATGTACTAATTTACATAAATTATAATTTTCAACTTCAATACAATCTTGAACTTCCGTCTCCATCTCCCCAACCATATGATGTGAGTCAGAGTCATTAATTTCTAGTAGCATTTGGCCATCACCACAGCTGTGCTCTTTTGCCAAGTTACATAAGCAAGCCAAATGAGAACACGTTTAAGCACCCCCAAATATATACAGCGACCGTCTCAGTTTCTGACAAATATGGAAAAAATATAAATGTATAGATTTATTTACCAAATTTTCAACTAACTATATCTATTTCTTCAACATAATTAAAGCTTTTTATTTCTTTTTTTTAATTATTTTTTTACTTTCTTTCTATCTATATAAGTAGGCTTCAAGAGGTCCAATTTTCGTAAGAGTCTTGAAGAGGCAAAATAAAAAAAAGAAAAAAGAAAAACTTGCATACTCTAACTTGAAAAAAAACTCTCTTTGTTTCTTTCTCTCTTATGAGACTTTGCTTTTGCCCTTTAACTTCTTTCAAGTCTAGTTTGCTAATTTGGGATTGTTGCTTTTCATCTTTAAATTCTTTCATTATATATGGTGTATTGTAATTAATTATAATTACTTAATTTCTTTGTTTTTCACGAGATATAGTGCTTACTGCTTATACAAGTCAAAAGAGGATATTTATATATATTACTCAAAAACCCAAGAAGAGGAAAAAAAAATAAAGACAAAAAAAATAAAGAAACTCACAGGCCATAAAAAATCAAGAAATCAAGAATACCATAAAGGGAAGATGGTGGCTAAAGTTCCCTTGTCAGATTGGCCATGGCAGAATTTTGGTCTTTACAAGGTATGATCTTTTTGTTTTTTTTTTCAAATAGAGATTTTTTTTTTGGGTTCTGATTTAGATTTTTTTTTTTTTTAATTTTTTGTCATGCTTTTTTTATGAAGTATCTGCTATTTGGACCTCTGCTAGCAAAAGTGATATATTCACAGATTGAAGAGGGTAGCTTCAGAATTGATTGGTGTCTCAGTATTCTCATTCTTTGTGTTCTTCGAGCATCAATTTACAATTTTTATAGCTCTTTTGTTAGTATGCTTTTTCTCACAAATAATCGAAGGATAAACAAACAAGGCTATGATTTCAAACAAATTGACAAAGAATGGGAATGGTAATTAATTAATTATTTATTATATAAACTAATTTCTTTAATTAAATTAAACTTCTATTATCTTTTTACTTAATTATTTTTTTTATTATATTAATTTTCAGGGATAATTTCATACTTCTTCAAGGCCTAATTGCATCAATGGCTTGTTATATCTTCCCAACATTCATGGAAAATATTCCTCTTTGGAACACTAAAGGCTTCATTTCTATTTTATTTTTTCATATTGGAATTTCAGAGCCTCTATATTATTGGGTACATAGATGCTTCCATGGAAATTATCTTTTTACCAATTACCATTCAATCCACCATTCATCTCCTGTTCTCCATCCCTTTACAGGTAATTAATAATAAAACCTGAATTATATATATATATATATAATTAAGTTTATCTTTCAACTTTTTATTTTATTATATTTGTTAATTATTCAATTTGAATTTTCTGTAGGTGCAAATGCATCTCTTTTGGAGCATCTGATATTAACCACAATTATTGGAATTCCAATAATTGGGTCTTATATGATGGGATATGGATCAAATATCATGATTTATTGTTATGTATTGGTATTTGATTTCCTTAGATGCTTGGGGCATGGGAATGTTGAAATTATTCCTCATCGATTATTCGAAATTATTCCTTTTCTTAAATACCTCCTTTATACACCATCGTAAGTAAATTAATTAATTTTCTCTTTTTAATAATCTCTGTTCAGTCTCTAATTAGGGTTTTTTTTTTCTTTCTTTTCTTGATATCAATTTATCAATTTATATATATAAATAATCATAATCCTTGATTAAAATATAATCTAATCTAACTATTTATAAAAATGGGAAGAATTAATTAATCAATCTGAGTATTATAAATAGAATGTGTAGAGAGCAAATTAGGGAGGCCCGTTATGCACCTGTAGAATTTATTAACCGGTGAAATTGCTAACTATTTCTGGGGCTGAGATGGTAGGTGGGAAAGTAATTGCCATGTCCAAATGTTGGAACCAATCCTACTCAAGTACTTGTCAATGTTAAATAAAATTGAAAATGGAATTTATATTTATATTATTTTTAAAAAAAATTTTGCTGTGAATGTGCTGTATTTATATAAATAATATTATTGAATTGACTCTGTCGTTTTTGGGTTGATATTATTCAGATACCACAGCCTTCACCACACAGAGATGGGCACCAATTTCTGCTTATTTATGCCTGTATTTGATGCAATATGGAAGACTCTTAACAGCAATTCTTGGGAACTTCACCAGGAAATCAGTTCCAATGCAGGTAAATTACTACTATATTCTTTTAAAGCCCATTACTATCACACAGTAAATATAAATTAAATGTGAAGGTGAAGGCGGTGGTGGACGATATTAATTATAATAAACTCCACCCACAAGATTTAAATTCAACTACTAGGGATAAATTCATCTAATTTTAGACTGTATCTTTCAGGTCAGTTTGACGTTTTTTTTTCTATTTGCTTTTAATTTTTAATTTTTAATTTTTTTTTCTATAATTATTTTTTAACATTCGATTATTAGAAGAAATAATGTAAACCATGCTTTCTCCAAAAGTATATGAAAAAAAAAAAACAGAAACAGTTAAATAAAAAAAAAATTTAATTCTAAAAAACATAGTGCTCCACAACAATACCAAACTGACTCTCTATCTTTTTGTGTCATGAAAATTTTCAGTTTTTTTTTTAAAAAAAATTAAAAATAAAACTATATATACTAGGGAACATTAATTTCAATTACATTTATACTTTTAATATTTTTCATGATAGAAACTGTGCAAGTACAACTCATGCTTAATATATTAGGGCATATTGATAGTGACAATAACTATTAATTAGTTTAATAATTGAATATCTATTTTATTTAAGGAAGAATTAGACAATAAAAACAATAATTTTAATTAGAGAATTTAACAGATTAATTATATTTCATTGTAATCACTATTATTTCAGATAATGGATTAATTCATTTATAAATGTTGATGGAGTTGATAATATGCATGCAGAGAAAAAAGGTAGGGTGGCTGATTTCGTATTCTTAGCCCATGTAGTGGATGTAACCTCATCAATGCATGCACCATTTGTTTTCCGGACGGTAGCTTCGCAGCCGTACACGACAAGGCTCTTTATGCTTCCTTGCTGGCCGGCGACTTTTATGGTGATGTTGACTATGTGGGCTAAGGCTAAGACCTTTTTAATATCCTTCTATAATCTAAGAGGCAGGTTGCATGAAACTTGGGCTGTCCCTAGGTTTGGCTTTCAGGTCAGTTCCATAAGTATTTACATCCATTTTTATTTTTATTTTTATTCACTGATACATCAAATTTTTCTAGAATTGAAATATAAATTACAGAAAAATGAATCAATAAATATAAATATAATGAGTTAATTTCATTGAAATTAAATAAGTAATATTTATATCAATGAGTTTTTAGTTTAATGATACGTATTGAAGTCGTCTCTAGAATTAAATGATCTTAAATTTAAATTTCAATCGAAATCAAATTTATAAAAAAATATATATATTATTACAATAATTACAGAAAAATAATTAATAAAATAATAACAAAAAAATTTTGGTTTTCTACAGTATTTTCTTCCATTTGCACAAGAAGGAATTAATAAGCACATAGAAGAAGCAATCCTTAGGGCAGATAGGGATGGTGTGAAAGTTATAAGCCTAGCTGCCTTAAACAAGGTTAGTACTTCTGTTTCTCTTTAATTTGATATATAAAATTATATGTTCTTCTTCTTGTTTTTTGGAATTAATTGCAAGGCTAATTAATTAAATAAATTTAATTAAGGTTCTGATCATGGTGGTTGAAGGATTTCAATTAATAATAGTAGACATCATCAATACTACCATGCATGTACTGCATTTAAATAAATTTAAATGGAAAATGACATTTTAGCTTTTTTGATAAATTTTTGGATTTTTGTTGTCAAAATCAAACATCGTGTAACTTCTACTTCAGCCAGCAGTGGCGAAGCCGCCTGGTGGAGATGTAAGGCAATTGCCCCCTTAATTTTTAAGAATTAAAAAATAATATATATATATTAAAAAATCATTATTCCTCCTTAAAATTTGTTTCTCTTTATATTTTTCCCAAAGAATTGTATTGATAAAAAAAAACTTTTAAATAGAAAAAAAAAAAAATTTCTTCTGTTGCAAGAAAAATCATTATCTTGTCTTATTTTGAATTATTAAAGTATTTAAAGTATTTAATTAATTCTTTTATTTTAGGGAGTGTTTGATAACGACATTCAACACTTAGATAGTGTTTGATAATACTATTTAACATTTAATTATTTTAAATTGTTTAGTAACATGTCTCTTAAAAATTTCAAATAAATTAAAAATTATTTGAAGTGGTATGTCAAAATTTTTAATTTAAAATATGAACTGAATATAGTGATTAAGTTTTTAAATATTTTTACAATTTAAAAGTTATGTCACTTATCTTATTTAATACTTAGGTGATGTTTGATAATATCATTCAGTACTTAAAATTAAAATTTTCAGTATTTAATTGTTTTAAATTTGTTTGATAATTACGTCTTAAAAGTCTAAATTAAGTCAAAAATCAATTAAAATGATAAGTCAAAATTTTTAACTTAAAATTTATACTGAATTCAATAAGTGATTAAATTTTTAAATATTTTTACTATTTAAAAATTATATCACTTATTTTATTCAGAATTTAAATTTTCACCACTTAATTTTCAATTTTACCAAATATCATCTTAATTTTCAGATTTATCAAACACCATCTTAAAATTAAAATTTTCAATACGTAATCATTATTTGATAACACTTGTTTTAAAAGTTTCAATAAAATTAAAAATCACTTAAAATGATAAAGTCTAACTTAAAATTTACACTAAATACAATAAGTGATTAGATTTTTAAATATTTTTACAATTTAAAAATTATATTACTTCTTTTATTCAACACTTAAAATTCAATACTTAAATTTTCAGTACTTAATTTTCAGTTTTATCAAATACAATTTTAGTATATATTGCACTAATTTTTTTTTTTTTTTAGCGTAAAACTTATATTTTGCCCCCTTAATTCACAAACTTGGCTTCGCCACTCACTTCATGTAATTGAATTGTATGTTGTAAACATTGGTTTAAAAATTAGTTGGATTCTTTTAAGAGTTGAAAATTGCAAACTAATATTAAATGATTCGAATTGAATTACGATTGTACAGAGTATGTTTTAGTCAAATGAATTATTTAATTTCGTTAAATATTAAATTTATTTTTTACAATTCGAGTAAAAGCAGATTATCTAATAATAAGATTTTTTTTTAAAACAATATATACACACATAAATTATGAATAAAATATATTTTTTTATAAAATTATAATAATTTTATAAAATCGTATTAATTTATATAACCCACATACACATTCTAACTGTAAGCGTCGAAATTTTAAAAGACTAGACTTTACTCCCGCAAGAGAAAACAACCAAATAAAAAAGATTCATTAATGAAAAAGTAAGAATTAAATCATGATAAAATAAAAATAAAAATAAGTGAAGATGGACTCTAATTCACTACTGTGCTCAGTAATGAATGCAAATTGCAAAAGATGTGTCCTTTCACAGGCAAAAGGACCCTTATCCCATGTGCCTGCCAAAATTATCCTTCATCACAAACAAAACTAATCAAAAACTTAAATTAAATTAAATTAAAGCCCGTCTCTGCTGCTACTGTTTATTCAATTTAATTTAATGTCTATCTTGGGTTCAGCCTGTCTTTCCCATTTTTTTCCCTCTATGCTCCTTTTAAAAAAATAAATCTTATTAAAAAATTTATAATTATATCTAAAACTTTTAAAATATAAAATTTATTTTAATTTAAAAAATAAATTGCAATTATATTTATTCAATGAAAAATAACCAATTATACCTATTTTTTTTTATCACTCGTTATCGAATTCAATTCTATTATTATAACTCTATTAATTAGTCTCTTTTTAAGTTCAAAAAAGATGAGTGTAATTTTGATAAAATAAGTAAAAATTGCAACTAATTTTCTATATTTTTGTTTAGTTATTAGACAGTTTTTATTACTCAATTACTAATTGATTAATTGAGCTAAATTTGATCAAATAAATGGGTTATAGATTAAAGTCTAAAATTAATTTACCTATAATTGGTTGTTTATATGTATGTTTGTTTCCCTGAATTATTTTAACAGAATGAAGCTCTGAATGGTGGTGGGACATTATTTGTGAACAAACATCCAGACCTTAGAGTGAGAGTGGTTCATGGAAATACTTTAACTGCTGCAGTTATTCTCAATGAAATTCCAAAGGATGTTAAAGAAGTTTTTTTAACAGGAGCTACTTCTAAACTTGGAAGAGCCATTGCTCTCTACCTTAGCCAAAGGAGAGTACGAGTCCTCGTAAGTTTTTAACCTTCTTCATACTTTTTTTTATAATATTAGCATGATAGATTCGAATTTAAATTTATTTTTTAAATTAAAAAAATAAATTATTATTAAACTAAAAATAAGTATAATGTTTTTTTTAAAAAAAAAAATTTTAATGGTTTGAGAAATAAAACCTTGCAGATGCTGACTCTATCAACAGAGAGATTTCAAAAAATTCAAAAGGAAGTTCCCTTGGATTGTCAAAGCTACCTAGTCCAAGTGACCAAGTACCAAGCAGCTCGCAATTGCAAGGTACCATTATATCACAAGCACCACTAATTTAATTCAATAATACTGAAGTTATCTCCAAAATTAAAAATTTTTAAGTTCAAATATGTGTCGGAGCAAAATTTACCTAATTGAATATTTAATTTCTCTACATATCTATATATTGTGAAAATTTGATTCTGATTTTTTTTTTTTTTTTTTGGTAGACGTGGATTGTTGGCAAATGGATCACACCAAGAGAGCAAAGTTGGGCCCCAAAAGGAACCCATTTTCATCAATTTGTTGTCCCACCAATATGGTCATTTAGAAGAGACTGTGCTTATGGTGATCTTGCTGCCATGAGACTGCCAGATGATGTTCAAGGCCTTGGAAGTTGTGAGGTGAGACTATCTTCATCACTACCACTCTTTATCATATTATTATTTTCTATTGAAAGTTCTAATGGATTTTGAGCTACAAAATAAAGGGCATATAATTCATCTCTTTTATGATCTAATATTTAATGGAAGAAAACGTTTTGAACTCAAAATTTTCTAATTCTGATAAAAATTAAGAAATTAATCAATCGCACACTTAGTCAATGATTAATTGTTGATGGGAAGTTTTTAATTAAATGTTGTATATGTAGACGTGTAATGAGTCTGGTTAAGTGTCTTATCGTAATTTTAATTGATATCAGTTGATTGATAACTAATTAATATTGACATCTCATAGTTTTAATTGATAGTTAGTTGATTGATAAATAATTAATTATTGATGGGGAGTTTTTAGTTAAATGTTGTGTTGTTTGATAATTGACATTAAATTGTGTGGTGTGGCAGTATACAATGGACAGAGGAGTAGTTCATGCATGCCATGCGGGTGGAGTGGTACACCTATTGGAAGGTTGGTCTCATCATGAAGTTGGGGCTATAGATGTGGACAGAATTGATCTTGTTTGGAATGCTGCTTTGAAACATGGATTGAAGCCTGTTTCAGCTGTTACCAAACAAGAATTCAATGTGAAATGATGACTTTTTATTTGTAACAAAAAAAAAAGAGTCTCTTTTTGTTCTTAATTTATAGTATAAAGAAGGAACAAGAAGAAGCCATTGATTAATTAAGTTGCAATTCTACATGGTTATGAATTATATGTACTTTTTTATTTCATTTATAAATTATGAAGAAAATTTACCATTTTATTTTACTCTTTTGTCATTTTATTTTATTTTTCTATTTTTTAATATTGAAAAATTCCAAATAAAAATCGATAAAAGTTAAATTCTAACATATCTGCTTCATATTTTTTTTAGTATTTGGCTCAGTGCGCCTCATCTAATTAATATAATTAATAAATGTATATATATATATATATATATATATATATATATATATTGAGCAATGAAACTAAATATATCATTAAATTAAAGAAGAAAAGACATCAGAGGGAACCAGGTTAGCAACTAACCCTATGTTTGGATGATTTTTTAGGGAATAAATGGACGACAAAATTCTTTGTGAAACATTCCCAAATCAGCCTCACCATTCTCGTCTTCATCACTATCATCATCCCACATCCAATTGACGGTAGAGGGATGTTGTCGGTCTTCCGGAATGGCCTTGGTATTGTTGGACAAATTGCTTTCAGGTCTCTCACTTAGCAATTGCAAAACTTGCCCAACCTAGTTTTCTAGAGTGTGAAGAGAAGTCTGTTAGTCTCCCAAAGCTGTCTCAATGCTCTGAAATCTTTTATCTGTAGCTCCCACTAAGGTAACAAACATCTCTTCCAATTTACGCTCTTTCTTTGCATGCTCATCATCCTCTACTATAGTATCCACTTCAAATTGAGTTAGGAAGCCAGCTTCTGATGTATCATTCTATCTGTTTACTTCCTCAACCCAACTCTTCGTAGATTCAGTGAATTCCTCTAAGGCAAGCTCAAGGGATGATTTTTCTTGTGGTGCTTCCCATTGGTATCCCCATTCTGAATTTGGGTAAGAATTTCAGCTCTAATAGTTCCAATCAGCCATGGAAAAAAAAAAAAAATTTATATTTTTTTTCTGCAATACAAAAATATAAAATAGAACAAACAAACAAAAATAAAAATAAAACAAACCAAACCAAAACACAAACAATTACGAAAAAATAAAACTAGATCCATAGTCTCTATTAATATTGCTAATATTATAAGACATTCTCCGGCAATGGCACCAAAAACTTGATGTGCCGCAATGCACACTAACAACTGCAAGTGCACAAGTCGTTATCAAGTAATAAAATGATGAGTAAATTATCGTTTCCTATGAGGAATGTTTATAAGTACTAGCTCAAACTTCGACTATTGTCTAGTGAATTAAAGATTTAGGATAATAAAACTAAAACTAAAACTAAACTAAAAGGTGAGAAGATAGAAAGATATAAATAAGAATAATGCTATCTAGATACGAATCCCCCTAACCTATCATGAATGTTATGAATAATTGAATTGATTAAACATACAATGCATTGAATTGGCGTTCCACTAATTTAGACTAAAATCTCTCTCGAGCGATTTAATCCTAATTCCTAAGTAGAGTGCAAGGAATCTCTTCTCAAACACAATCAAATAAGTCATGCATTAAGAATAAGGAACAAAGCACCAAAAGATTTTGTAAGTCTATCTCTAGCACCCCAA
>CATKHJ010893334.1:0-23936 GCA_949750685.1 Vernicia montana
AATACAAAGAGTGCATTTTTTTTAATAAAAAGTAAAAAGAGAGCATAAAAATAAATGAGAGAGAGTTAAAACATAAAAAAATAAAAATGGGAGTAAAATTGTAATTAAAAATTAAAAAAGAGTACATGGGGTAATTTCCTCTATTATGTAATGTATATATTTGCAGCCCATCTTTATTCTCTTTTGAGACAGACACCCAATCTTTTCTCTGTATTTGCAGATATCCTAACCTATCTTTTGTTCTATTCAAAATGTGCTCAAAGAAAAGAATGCGAAATCATCTTATTATCACAAAATTTCCAACTAAAGAATAAAGATGTCTAGACCAACACAGAGAGCTGGAGAATAAAGTAGAACCCTAAAATTCAAGCAACCTGTTAACTTCTTCTGTTCTGTGTAAATCTGTGGTAGAACTAGCATATAGACCACCCCCACAAGGAACATACATATATATATATATATATATATATATATATATATATATATATTTAGAAACAAACTGAAATTATGAATATTTTTTTTTTTTAATTTCATAAAGTTAGAAACATACTGAAATGATGGATCATTTTCTTATAAGAGTTTATTTTGTGATTCAATTAAAAGCAAATTATTTAAATTAAAATTATCCATCCTGTCTTTTGTAATTGTGGTCACAAAAGGAATGTGAACTAATCATAGTATTAACCTCAATTCCAACTAAAGAATAAAAGATCGATCCCATGACCAACACAGAGAGAAGAATAAAGTAGAACCCCAAAATTCAAGCAACCTGATATCTCTTTTTTTTTGGGTAAATAACCTGTTAAATTATCACATTAGCTTTTGTAAATATATATATGGTACGTACGTAGCACTATAACATAAACCCAAAAAAAAAAAAAAAAAAAAGAGATGTGCAGTGTTTAATTTTCAGCTATCTTCAGCTTGGAAACTCCTTCCCATTAGTGATCTTTCACACACGGAGTTGAACGTAGCTGGCAAGAACTTATTCGGTAAGTGAATTTTGCTCTCCTTATCCAAAATAGGCCAATTTCAATAGTTCTAGATTAACATTAAGTCCTATTATTATATGATTTTTTTCTACATGTATTACTATTTAATTTCTCTTAGAAGGCAAAAACAAATAATTTTAACTAGTTATCTTATTTCCTTTTCTTTTTTCTCTCCCCAAAAGGTTGATTTTAAAGAGAAGAAGGATCATGGCAGAAGGTGGAAAAGATGGCACTGTGGAAATTGATGTAGAAAATTTGGTATCTTCCATGAAAACCGTAATATCATCTGATAATTTATACATGTCCCCTGAGGTTTGCATCTTTAAAACACCTAAAATACTTTCCAGGCATAATGAAAAAGCTTACATCCCCAATGTATTTTCCATTGGACCCTTTCACTATAGCGATGAAAATCTTAAACTTACAAAGAAAATCAAATTCAAATATCTTGGAGGCCTAATCGACAGACTAAAACCTCTTAACATAGGGCTCAGGGAATTGATCCAAGAAATTGGGAAGATTCAGAAAATGGCTCGTGCTTGTTATGCAGGAACAGTAAGTTACAACCCAGATGAATTAGTCAAAATGTTAGTTCTTGATGGTTGCTTCCTCATCGAGCTGTTTCGAAAAGATGGTGGATTAGTACCTAAAGATAAAGATGACCCAATTTTTACAATGTCTTGTATGCTTCAGTTTCTATATCATGACTTGATTTTGCTAGAAAATCAAATACCTTGGATAGTTCTTGCTCGTTTGTTTGACATGACCATGGCAACAAATGATACAACTCCCCTGCTTCAACTTGCAATTCAATTCTTTGCTAACATTTTCTCCTCCACCCCATCTCCTGTGGATCTAAATTCACTCACTAAAACCAAGCATATTCTTGATCTATTAAGGAGCTGGTTGATTTCACCAATTTGTCAGCTACAAAGCAGCAACTATTCAGAATGGCAAACATTTCCCTCTGCTACTGAAATTTTAGAGGCTGGAATCAAATTCAAGAAATTTGAAGAAGCTAAAAGCATTTTGGATATTAGATTTAAAAACGGTACTCTTGAAATCCCAAATATATTGATTCAAGAAACAACAGAAACTATCTTTCGTAATCTCATTAGCTACGAGCAATGTTGCCCAGAATGCCAACCTATAATCACTTGTTATGCTATTGTTTTAGATAATCTGATTAACACTGCAAAGGATGTTCAAATACTCTGTAAAAAAGAAATTATAGACAGTTGGCTGAATCCAGAGGATGCAACCCAGTTCTTTAGTAAGCTCTATCTTGATGCTTATGTAAAAAAATTCTATTATTTGGATCTCTGTTTAGAACTCAATGAATACAGGAAAAAAATATGGCCAAAATGGAGAGCAGCTTATATGCATAACTATTTTGGGAAGCCATGGGCAATTGCTACTCAGACTGTTGCTGCAATTGGTTTGTTTCTTACCTTCATGCAGACTTTCTATTCCATTAAAAAATAGGACTTTTAATTTCCATTTGTTGTAATTGTTCTAAAACCATTTCTCTGTTTGTTTAAAGAATGTGTATATTGTGAAATGAAATAAAGTTCAAGCCGAATTTCATTCTTGTTTTCCAAATTTTCGGCTCTCAAAATTGTCTTGAATTGTTGCAAAGCCAGATTTAGTAAGCGACTTGATTATTTCTTACAAGTTACTACAACTTATCAATTATAAACCCATTTCTAATCCTTGCATTCAAGTTTTGGCATTTATTTGATTGAGACCCACCTTTCTAGAATTCATTAAACATATAAAATTACATACTTGATAAGTTTGAGCTTTTCAATTTTATGGATAATATAAGTTCAGACTGTCCAACATTTCAGACCAATAATATTGGAGTATAGATGTGTGAAATCTCACATTAATTAAATAAAAAAAAAAATTTAATGAATAAAAGACTGATAATGAGATTGAGAAGGTACAATTAACAAATCAAAACACCTGAGACTATTTTCAATATTTTATATTGAAAATGAGCTTAATTTATTTGAAATTCAATTATTATGCATAATCTTATTATTCATATAATTAAATCTATCATAATTTAAAGAAACTCCAGCATATTATTAAATCAAAATTCATGTATTCTCTTTGACTAAATTAGATGAAGTAATTAAATATAATAAGATTGCAAAGCCACAAAAGCTAATTAATTAATTGTGCATAACAAAAATGACACAACTTAATAATTTTTATAACAAAATATATTATCACACCACTTGCTTCTGAATTAATTTAATTAGTTCCATAGGGTTTTGGAATATACAATTAATATTAATAATCATTAGATGCTTAATTCAATGTCTTTCCATGCATTATGTTCCATATTTTAATTTTTTCAAATTATTAATTATCAATTAAATTTTCATTTCAGTCAAAATTCATATATGGCTTGTATATAATTAATTAACTAATTCTCTCGTGTGTAGAACATGTTGTCTGATACATAATAAACTATTGCTATTTGCTACTCCCTCCGTTTCACAATAAGTGTCGTTTTAGAAGGATGCACACATATTACGAAAGCTATTAAATAACTTTAATTTTAATTAATATGAATAAATATACCCTTATTTTCTTTTACCAAATAAGAAAAATCATATGAAATATTGGAATTAGGATGAAGGTAAAGTTGGAAAAAAAAAGTTAATAAATGCTGCATTGAACTTTTAAAATGACAAATAATTTGAAATAAAAAATTATTTCTAAAAAAACAGTTACTGTGAAACGGAGGGAGTATTATATATGTGAGAGCAATCAATTAATAATTAATTTTAGTATTTTATACATTGCTAAAACAAACAGAAATTAAATAAGCAGCATGCCCATTTTGCCTGCAATGTAACCAGCTTCTGGAAAATTTATTGCATAAATTAGTATTGGCCTAATTGATTTGTTCACCCCTAAAAATTGTTAAAAAGAAAATTTAAAAGAAAGATAGAATTTGAGTCTTCTATATATCAATATAACATATAGCATTTACAATTTATTTGGCATTAATTTGAATGAATAAAAGAAAAATGTGACTAATAACTAAAAGAAAAAATCATGTTTTAATTTCTCTTTGAACGTGAGGAAATTAATTAAAGAGTACTCTTGAATTTCAGTTTCTTGATTTATAATAAAGATGTGATAGTTTTCTTTATTATGTTATTGTGTTATGTATATGAAAGCACCTCAATTTTATAAAAAAGAAAAAAAAAATGAATTTATCACGTAATTAAAATGATGTGTGATTTAATAATTTAAATAAATAATCAATTAAATGATGTACTACATTTATCTATAATCTACCTATATAATAATTTTTTACTTTTCAGACTTTAGAAAGTCAAGAATATGCAAATTTAAAGAAAGAAAATGGGAACTTTGTATTAGTGGATGAGGAAACTTCGACGGCTGTGAAACATCTTCTGGTACGTCAAGGTCGGTTTGGATTGGCCTTTTTTGTATTCTAAATTCTAAAATCCAAGTGTCAAAGTCTAAAAAAGGTCATTTCTTTGTTGATTCATTATATATAATTAATTTTCTTTAATCAAACCTATAAATAATAATACACCAATCAAATTTCTTCAAACACCCCCATCCATGACGTAATGAAAGTCATCAGTCTTGAATTCCATGTTTATTTATTTACGAACTTACCTCTCTCCTTCACCCCCTTCATAAGTGGATGAATATGAATAATAAATATGAATTAGTTGGTCAAGTCCCAGGACGCGGTTCTCCCATGCAACTTCTGCTATATATATATATATTGCAACTTCTTCTATATATATATATTCATATGCACATAAAATTAATTATCTGATAAAATTAATTATCTGACTCTTCTATAAAGCCAAACTCTTCATTTTTTCGATTGGATTTGATTATTAATGATGAAATATGAGGAATATGAACGTGTTTTTAGCCACTTTGACGAGAATGGAGATGGGAAGATATCGCCGCAGGAGTTGCAGCAATGTGTAAGTGCAATAGGTGGAGAGTTGTCTCTGGTTGAGGCAGAGACAGCTGTTAATTATTCGGATTCCGACGGGGATGGGTTGTTGGATTTTGAGGATTTTGTTAGGTTTGTTGAAGGAGGTGAAGAAGAAGAGAAAGTGAATGATTTGAAAGAAGCTTTTAAGATGTATGAAATGGAACAAAGTGGATGTATTACTCCTAAAAGTTTGAAGAGAATGCTTAGTAGATTAGGTCAGTCAAGTAGTATTGAAGAATGCAAGACTATGATTGCTCAGTTTGATCTTAATGGTGATGGAGTACTTAATTTTGATGAGTTTAAGGTTATGATGTTATGACATATATATATATTAATTTTCATGATCAAGATCAGGGCAGTGTTTCCGCTAGATTTTATTTATTGATTGATTTTTTTGTACATATATAAGACTATTTATTCATGATTTAGATAGTTTGTATAATAAATGTCTTTCAGACATGATATTTCACTTCATTATTTATCCACCTTATTATATATATAGAGAGGTGTTTTCTATAGTTATTTTGTTAAAGTAAATTTACTTTGTTTTATTGACCGTTACGAAAAAAAAAAGGTTATTTTACGAAAAATCATAATTTTTTTTGTAAAATAATCTATTTTTTCGTAATTCTTTTTAATTGCGAAAAAAATTTTAATTTTACGAAAATATAACTTATTTTGTGTAAAAAAAACTCATAAATTAACAAAAAAAAAAAGAAAAATAATTTCGTAATTATGGAAAAAATAGTTTTCTTACGAAAAATCACAATTCTCTTATTTTTTTTCTCGTAATTCTTCTTAATTGCAAAAAAATTTAATTTTATAAAAATATGACTTATTTTGTGCAAAAGAATAGCTTTAAAAATAAATTCCTAAATTAACGAAAAAGAAAAATAATTTCATTAATTTTATTTCATAAAGTTAATTTCATTCATTTCGTAAAGTTAATTAAAGAAATTATTCTGTTAATTTCATAAAGTTAATTAATGAAATTATTTCGTTAATTTCGTAAAGTTAATTATCAAAATTATTTTTTTACTTCATTTCGTTAATTTTATAAAGTTAATTTCGTAAAATTAATTTTTTATTAATTTAGGAATTTTTTCGTAAAGTTATTATTTTGTACAAAATAAGTCATATTTTCGTAAAATTAAAATTTTTTTCGTAACTAAGAAAAATTACGAAAAAATAATTTAATTTACGAAAAATATAAAAAAATTGTAATTTTTCATTAAAAAATCATTTTTTTCGTAAAGTAAATTTACTTTGTTAAAAACAAAGTAATCATAGAAAACACCATAATTATATGTTAATTTAATTAATTTGTTTCTTCATGTAGAGTTTTGTTTGCTTTGTTTTACATTCTCTTCCCATGTTTTCCTTGCTTGTAATGAGAAAAAAAGAAAAACCACTTGAGGTAGTAGTGGCTTAATGATAAAGATATGTTCACTCATTTGTTTGATTTAAATTTGATCTTTTCAAAAAGTAATCCGTTATGTGTAATATTTAAATATTGACTTTATTATTTTGGTCGGACTATGTGAATTAAGATTAAAGATCGGTAGTCACTATTCTCCTACAAGAAGAAATTCTTGTCTCCTAATAGTACTCAAGTAATCGGTGCCCTTTGAGGATGTCTTAATCGGGATATCAATGATGCCTAACCAGCAGCGTAAGTTAAATAGAGCAATAATTAACACACCTAAAAACCAATTTCTTTCAATGAAAACAATATATAATGGGAGAGAAAATGAAAGAGAGATAGAAAAGTGTGGTCTAATTAATGGTTTTATTTGTTTAAAATCTTTATTTGAACCTAAGTTGGTTCAGTTGGCAAAGTAACAATTCACTTTATTAATAAGAATTAATTATTAAAATCAATATTTATGAGATATTTTCTAAACGTATAAATCGAGTTTAATTCATTTAAGAAGGGATTTAATTTTCATAGAAACATAAGTTAATCTAAGGTTAAATATGAGGTACGTTATTCATTTGAGAAAAATTTTAATTTTGATAAATACATAAATTCACTTATAAGGAAAGATATTAGAAACATGACTTACACCAAATGTTATATTATATCTACAATGACGCTATTTTTATTTTTAGAAGGATGTGTGTTTTTTTTTTTTTTTTTTAGCTACAAATGAGTGGGGGAAACCCACAAAAACAAATTCAGTAGCCTAAATCACTATGAATAGCAGCAATTCTCCTTGGCCACCAAACCCCAACTCTGTCACTTTGCAAAATCTAGATGATTCCACCTGGACGCTCCTCCCAAATAGTCACCCCTCTAGCATGCTTCAAAGCCAAATTAGCTAAAAAGTCAGCTGCTCTATTACACTCTCTGAAAATATGGTGCACTGTTACTTCCCAATCTTGGGTCAATAATTGATGACAAATAAAAACAAGATTAGAAGCAACTCCATCACAATCATCTTCCTTATTCACCAGCCATTGGACAACCACAAGCGAATCCACCTCCAATCTCACCTTACGATACCCTTTATCCCAAGCTAACTTCAAGCCCTTGATAACAGCCCAAAGCTCTGCTTCCATGGCATGACAAGCCCCAGTATTTAAAGTAAATCCTTCTAACCAAAGACCACCAGCATCTCTTAAAAGACCTCCTCCCCCAGCAAGCCTCACAGCACCCTTACTAACCCCATCAGTATTGAGAGTGACCCAATTTTCAGGAGGAAAAGACCACCCCACCAGCCTAACTTCCTTCATAGCTTGCCTTCCCATAATAACATCAGACCCTTTAAAATTGCTGAATTTCGAAGCCATAAAAGCTTGTAATTAACATCCTTTATGGCATTCGAAAATACCCATTCATTTCTCTAAATCCACACCCACCAAACTGTGTTTGCAAAAAAGGTATCCCAATTGCAAGAAACAATACTACTAACCTTTTTGGATAAATTATGCAAGATCCAATCCAGCAAATTAAGAGATTTCTGGAGCTGATATTCTTGGTCCGAAAGGAAATGCTTCCAGAAGGATGTATGGTTAGCTATATGTAAAATGTAATTATAAAAAATGAATGTATAAATGTAACCGTTATTCATATTTTCTAATTTTTAGAGTAAATTTTGAAAATATGATTATAGAAAATGCTTAAGTGTAAATAAATTTTATTTACATACGATGAGGGTGCTATTAGTGTGTCAGTTTAACTAAAATACATTGATGCACTTATTGAAACTTACTCTCAAATAAATAAATTTTATTTACATTATATAATTGAAAAAATTAATGTATTTTAATTAAAAATGTTCTTAAAAATAATAATATAATATTTAAATGAAACAATATTCTAACCATCATACTTTACTATATATACCATCATATTGAATCCCACTAATTATAACCTAAGGTTTGATGTGTTAGCATCCATCTACAGACTTTTGACTCTTGCTTAGGTTTATGTTATATATATACATATATATAAAGACACACACACACACAAATACACAATCGACAAAAGCAAGGGGTTTTTATTAAAAAACTTGGTAAAAAAAACCCCTGCTTGAATTAAAAACCCCTGCTTCTGCTAAAAAATTTAAATAAATAAGATGATATAATTTGTGGTGGAAAAATTACATAGCAGTGATGTAAAAAAAAAAAGAGTTAATTAAAGAGACCAAAAAAATTGTAATTCAGAGAGTCAAAATATTAAGGAAAAATAAAAACGTATTTCATCTAGACTTTGATTTTTCTCATGATCATTAATATTGTTGTCAACAAACAATCATGTTGAAAAGTTTTGTTTGTTTTTGTTTTCCTCAAAATTTCTTTAAAATATTCAAAGCAAGATATATCTTAATGTTAAATGCATATACAACCTTAGCAATAGACCCAAGTTTAATTCTCTTTACCTATTCTAAAAAAAAAAAAATTCTTTAAAATTTGATTCTCTTTACCTATTCTCAAAAAAAAAAAAAAAAAAAATCTTTAAAACATTGTTTAGCAACCTCACAGTAACTTAATTTATATAATCTCAATAAATATTTTTTCAATTAATATTATCTTCAACTAATTTGTATATCTATTAAATTAATTTTTTTTTAAAAAATAAATTTAAAAATACATTTCTCATATAATAAATACATTTAATTAAATTACTACTGAATATATTAACTCTGAAAATTGATTTTTTTTTTTTAATCATTGAAAATCGAATCCTAATCACTAAAATAATGAAAAAAAATATATGTTACTAACTAAGCTCCGTTTGTTTCGCAAAAAATAACTTATACCAAGAATTAATTTTTTATTGTTTAGTTACAATATTAAAAATTATTTTAAAAATATTAAAAATTTCAATTTATAAGACTATAAATACATTTAAACTTATAATAATTTCGTAATTTTAAAATTTTATTAATAAACATAAAAAAAACATAAAAATGATAAATTTGGTAGTGGTCACTGGCGGCCAGCTAGCAGTGGTTAGCGAGGGCTGGTGTTGGTCATCAATGATCGCCGGTAATCAATATCGATGATCAGCGGATTAATAAATTTATATTTACATATTTTTCTTTTATTATAATGACATTATCAAAATTCGAAAAATGACTTCCCGTTTTGAAAAGATGAAGTAATTTTCCTTAAAAAATACTTAATTTTCCATTGATCAGGAAAAGATTTTCCGTTGACTAATTTTCCAAAATGTTCCAAATATCAAAAAATATGACAAATATTTTTCAAAAAAATATTTTCCGCTAAACAAACGAAGCCTAAGTCAACCTTATGTTTGGGAAAAAAAATAAAGGGAGGAAAGAAAATGAGAGGATTGAAAATTGGAGAATGAAAAATATTTTCTTTACTTTTTGTTTGGGAGAGGGAGAAAAATAAGAGAAAAGAAAATATATAAGATGTTATTTTATTATGCTAAAATTACAAATATATTCTTATTTTTATTTTTAAAAATATAATAATATGGAGAAATTTATAATTTTCTACTATTTCCACCCATTTTCTCTCTAAAGGTGGGAGGAAAATTTTTGGTAAGTCCCACATACTTTTTCCCACCCATTTTTATTCTTTCTTATTTTATTTTTCTTTCCAAACAATCAAAAATTTAAAGTCTTTTCTCTTTTCTTTTTTTTTTTTTTTTTTCCTCTCTATCTGAAAACAAAGTGTTAAAGTTTATGAAAAGAATATCAACCACCTAAGAAGAGGACAACCTAGCAACAACACTATCTTTATTCTTTACACATAATAGAGTCTAAATTCTAGACTTGGTTTTTGATTGGCTATTGGCTTTAGCTATGGAGAATGACTCAACTCTAGATATTGCATATGTCAGTTTCACTTCAGCATTACAATCACTAAGACTAATTTTTTTTTTTTTTAGGATTAGGGAGTAGTGATTTCATCAATTGCTAAGGTTATATATATATATATATATACCGATGTACTAATTAACTAAGATTAATTAACTAGTTTTGAATTGTGATCAAGTCTCTTACCCTTATTATAAATTCTTAATTAAATAGGAGAGACTTATATTTAAATGTTTTAACTCTTACATGGACCTATATTTTTTTGGTATGCAATTATTCACCTTTCAATTTTTAAAAAATATTAATTATACTATTTAGAATAAAAAAAATTATATATTTGATTATTTTATTAATAATAAATTGACGACCTTACTGTTTATCCTATAATAAATTATAAAATTCATTAAAAAGACAAAAAAAATTGCAATTGATTTTAATAATATTAATTTTAAATCATATTACAAAAAAGTAATGAAAAACCAAATGTATTTTTCTTCTCTAACGGACAACTTTATAAATATAAAGATAATTTGTGAATTTTTTACTATGTGGTTATTACTTTACATATATCTTTTATTATGAAAATATTTGTGTACATATGATTTTGTTCTTATTTTAAATATATATTTAAGATATTCAATTTATTCAATACATTTTTATTTTGAAATTATTGTAAATTTATGATATGTGAAATTATAGCTCTGCCCCTGCTTACATTTCAAAGCATTTTATTCGATAATTTAGATTTAATCTCTTGATCTTTTGTAGTACAAAAGCATATACCAGACCAGACCAGAGCACTGTCAATGGCAACAAATCGTAGATTTATGAAGACATTGTTTAACAAGAAAAGTTTTTCAGGATTCAAACTAATTAAGTTAATCCAACGGTGTCAACTATGCCATGAAAAGCATCTCAGCACCTGCATAAATGATGCTTTGATGTTTGTTGTAGCAGCATTCCCATAAAATTATCACCTAAACTATTGGTCACGATAAGTTTAGGCTCCATTTTTAAATTTAATGGCTGATTTTTGGACTGATGTACAGTCAAATCTGCACAAACTTCAATGAAGAATTAGAATAACAACATGAAAGAAAATGCCATAAAATGAATCAATCAACTAATAAAACCAAATACATAAAAGCAAGTAGCTTTTTTTATATAATAATCTCTATATGATACTTGAATTATACAATCTATATGATTCTATTATTTCAGAACACAAAAGTAGAGAGAACTACTTGTTTGAATTCACTCATCATTTCTTGATTACATATATACAAGATTGATCTCACTCGAGACTAAAATGCAATAAAAACACCACTAAAACTGGATATTAATAGTATTATTATTATTATTCACAGATTGGTTGCAGCTGCTGCTTTCACTAGAGGTTTCGAAGAGCTTTCGCAAATTAACATTTGCATGTGCTCTCCTTCCGGTGATTCTTCCACTAGTCTCAATAACTTCTCGACGATTTCTCCAGCACTTGGTCTCAAAGAAGGCTCTTCATCTATACAAGATCTTGCAAGATTGGCTAATGTCACAGCTGAATCAAATGAATAGTTTTCGCCCAATGAATTGTCCATCCATTCCCTCAGTTCATCAGCATCTTCTGATAACAGAATGGATTTGATTTTCTCAGAAAGCCAAATACTTCCTTCCCCTTTATTTGCAGGTCTTGTTATTGGTGTTTGTCCTGATAAAACCTCTAGCAATACTACTCCAAAAGCAAATATGTCAATGCTCGGAGAAACTGTGCCTTGATGAATACACTCAGGAGCTACGTAACCTGAAACTTGGTCTTCAGTATCATCTTCAACACACCTTGCCATTCCAAAATTCCCAATTTTTGCATTGAATTCTTCGTCTAAGAAAATGTTTCGACTCTTCACATTTCTATGAACATAGCTTGGGTTCATAATATGATGCATGTACTGTAAGGCCACTGCAACATCAAGACATATCTTTAGTCTCTGATTCCATGTCAAGAAACAATAACATGAAGCAATGAATTGGTTCTTCATAGCCAATCCACCGTGTAGCCAATCTTTCAAAGAACCATTTTTAGCATATTCAAACACCAAAAATGAATCAAGACCATCGCTTAATAAACATGTCCCCAGCAGCCTAATTATGTTGGGGTGATGATGTGTTGCATCATGAAAAAGTCTGAACTCAATCTTCGATATAATTTCCACTTTCATGCGCTTGATAGCCAAGTTCTTACCATTAAGACGACCATGGTAAACAGAACCATCTATAAGATTACTTGAACTAAAGTCTTCAGTCGCTTTTCTCAGCTCCTCTGCAGTGTAGGTTTCGACAAGTACTTTTTGGGAAGTGGTATCGATGATCTGCCCTTCCTGAGATCCTTCAAATGAGACTTTCTTCTCACTTGTGGTTCTTACACTTAAACTAAGCTGTTGAAGCTCTGGATCTCCATCTTTGCTCGAATTCTGCTTCTTTTTCTTCAGCTGGATAATCAAGAAAGCTGCTGCAATTGCAATGCTTGCTCCAACTACAACTCCAGTAACAGCAATATAAATCCCTATCATCCACATCTTTGATTTTTTCTTATGTGG
The DNA here is from genome assembly GCA_949750685.1 of Vernicia montana. Classification (NCBI taxonomy): domain Eukaryota; kingdom Viridiplantae; phylum Streptophyta; class Magnoliopsida; order Malpighiales; family Euphorbiaceae; genus Vernicia; species Vernicia montana. Next base: position 12,884 of record CATKHJ010893334.1, read on the forward strand.
ATTAATTACTGGGATACTACTTTCAGGAAAACGCGAATTTGGTTCACGGGGTTTTGCGAGAGGACCAAGAGCAGGCTCACTATTGAGTGGTATCAAAAGAGTGGTAAAAGGTACAAGATTTTCAGGTTTAAAGCCTGATAATGATCTGTTATTTGCAGATATAATAGCTTCTGAAGTAGTATTGAACTTAATAGCCACATTCAAGATTGTATCACCTTCACTTACTGGATAAGAAATCAATATTCTTGTATCTTGACTAATTTCAGATGAACAAGGACAAGCACATCTCAATGGTACTAATAACCGAGCTCTATCTTCAAGATTCCACGGCGAAACTCCCAGATTCTTTTCTTGAATTGCTTTGCAGGTTGTCAAGCCTTCTAAGGACTCAGCAATGCTATAAAAACTCTCCCCTTTGATGGTAGTTTTGGTAACTTGAGCTTGAAAGAAACTACCATTGCATTTGCATTCTATTGGAATCAACAAAGGCTGATTTTTTGGAAGAAACTCGCTATCAGCAGAGAAACCATTTGCTTGAGCAATCGCAAAACGATTGAAACCCAAATAAAAACTCAAATTGGAAAGAGATGAGAAGAAAGAATTAGTAGTAAGAATCACAAATGTCTTGCAATGATCTTGCAATCCATTACTAATATTACAAAGGTAGCCAGAAGCATCAGGAGAAGTAGTTTCACAGCTTAATAAGTTCTGCCCAAATGAAGGGGCAAGCAAACAGAGGAATAAGGCCAAAGCTCTAAAGCACAAGGCCATGCTGCCTGGCTATAACCCCTCACTTATACATACAAGGCCTATTAAAATAAGAATTTTCTCAATCTGAAAGGGTGAATATCTTGGATCTATACAAAAATGGTGTCAAAATAAGAGTTTTTTTTTTTTTTTTTTTTTGCTTTTCAAAAAAGCTGTTCATGGACAGGACTCTTGGGGGATGGCAAAGGTATATTTTTAAGTCTGATTCCAGCTGTTTGGTTAACTATGTAACCTTGGATTTGAGTGCATTAGCTAAGGGGTGGCTATCTATCCCAAAGTTTTCAGTTGTTCAGTGATCATACCCACCATTCTTAACTACTACATAGGATAGAACTTCTTGAACTTCAAACCTGCTTTTATATGCAACAATGTACACATAATTCCATCCATCCACGTGCTATAAAAAAAAATTTAAATTTAAATTTAAAAAAAAAATAATGAAAATGCTTGGTTTAATAACTCACTAGGCTACATGGGTGTAATGGATTGTAAAAATCATGGTTGTATTTGGTTGACAATAAATTATAATTACAAAAATTGAATGAAAAGATAATAAGTTACAAAAAAAAAAAAAAAAATGAATAAACTAACAGACAATATAATTACATAAAGTAAATTAATTCATACAAAATCTGAATAAACATTTTACATGTTAAACATTGCTCTTTTATTATATTCAATCACTTATAGAGATTTTAGGTTAAAGATAGAGAGAATAGATTTGAAATAACTAGATAAAAAAGAGAATTTGAAATATTAAGTTTTTAAACTTGGTAGATTTTATTAGATATTTGAATCAAATACAAATCCACTCAATATTAATATTCCAAACAAGAGATTTGACTCAAATTCAAATATAAACTTTAAACTCTTGTTATCCAAACGGATCATTAATAAGTTTTGGTAAAGTTGCTGACTTGAGGTCTTCCTACAGCACTAATTTTATGTCAACAAAAAAAAAATAGAAACAATCAAGTATAACATAGACACATGCATGGCAGACATTTTTCCCTACATGAAATATGCTTGCTTGAATTAGTGGAAATTTCCTCTTCACATCACATCAAAAAATAAAACTCAGGAAGCATATATATAGGGGAAGGCTATGCTCTTCCAATTCATGTAAATTATGATGTTAACGACCGAACATCAGTACATCACCTTCATCATCCACAGAATTTTCTAGACAGACCATGTGAACTTTATCTTTCCAAGTGTCTCATATGCATATGCGGGAGGCACTGCACAAGAATAACAATTTTTTTGGGGATTCTTGTTCATGTACCTTGAAGCAGGCAAGCATATAAATATAAGCATGCATCGATCAAGATATATATATATATATATATATATAAATATAACTACTTATCTTTAGAAGTACGTATACAAAATCAAGTATAATTTTCCGAAGGATATAAAAAAAGGAATGCTTTGCTAGCTTGTTTTGTCAAAGCAACATGGATAAAAATGACATGGGGTTTTGACAAAAACGAAAACGAGAAAAGAGGATAACTGTGAATACATAATGAAAAGATGGTATGCATGGTAAAGCTTAGGCATAAAAGTGAAGATGGAGATTAATTAGTCAATATTGACATGAGTATATATCCCAAGTTGACAACGACCAGCAATGTCTTTAAAAAGTACTGGCTATGGTGAATTTCCCTGCATACAAATTTGCATATTATTTCTTTTGAAAGGAGTATCCACTTCAATCATAACTTAAAAGAACAGCTTAAAGGTAAGCACTTACAATGCAAGAATATGGAAAAGCATTTTTAAGTTTCAACTAATAAGTAACAGAATGATCGAGTGCCTATCTCATAATATAAGAGGGTAGCATCTAAATTTTGATATCCTTTTCGGTTTTCAAAATTTATAATATAACAAAAGAAAATTATAAAAGCAAAAGATACCCTTACCATTAGATCTATACAAAGGTAGATGTATGCTACAAAAAGATGAATGTAAATGAAATATAATTAAACTAAACCTTAGTTTTAGAACTTCCAAGTGAATGATATATAAACAATTAATAAGCAGCCACAATGAAAATTAGAAATCTGCCAAAAGTTGCAAATAAAAAAGGGTAGCAAGATGTTAGTTAATGTTAAAAGAAACCTTTAGTCTTTAGAAGCTTAGCTCTTCCTTGCTATATAAAATGACATCTTTCACTTTTAGCCCAAGTACTAAAAATTCCTTCCTCTTTCATTTCTTATGTTTGTAGATAAAGAAATAATAAATAACTCTTTGTTTGCAGTTGTAACTAGTTAAAATATTCATGCATATGTCATGGGGTTATAAATAACCTCAGTTATTATTAGACTTATTCAAATTGCAAGTTGGGCTTAGTTGGGATCGGATTTAACTTTTCAATTTTAAGCTCAAGTTTGGCCCGATCCGATAATGTAAGTCTATTATTTTGACCAAGCTTGGTCCGTATTAAAAAATATATAATTTTTTACATGTAAATTTTTCGGATGGACCAAACTTATCGGGCGGGCCTCAAAGAAAATATATTCTCAAGCCCGCCCAAAAAATAATTGGGTTTTTCGAGTTTGGCCTCGAGAGGACTTAAGGAAAAAAAATATGTATCCAAGTTCGAATTTGCTCGGACAGACTGAATGGGAACCCAAGCCCATAAACAGATTTAATTATTAGTAAATACTTGAAAAGGACCTAGTGGCCAATGAACCGAATGCAGCAAGCACGTGATGATACGTGCTGCCCACTAGTTTTGTTACTAGTACATGGAATTATATTAATCTGGACGATGCCTTAGCTAAGAGACTGAGACATGATTACAAAGAGGATATATTAATGGAGTTGAGGATACATAAGATACAACAATGCCTCTCACATGGACCAACAAAAAGTGAAATGCTTAACAAGCAGCAGTAGCCAATCAGCAGAATTATTGAGTAGGAGGGGAGCATGATCCCTCCTACTCATATTGATATGTACCATTCCAATGTAAGTAGGAGAGAGATCATACTCTTTATTTATTCAATAATTCTCCGGCCAATCTAGACAATCAATGCGATTCAAGATAAACTACTCTCTCTGATCTTAAGTAGATATCGTTTAAGGTTTTTATATAATAATTAAAAATATGTTAAATAATTATTACTACATAGCTAAATAGATTGTATTACCAAGAGTATTACTTTAATTATTGAGAATAAATAAGGGTATAATTTGAAGAAGAAAAAAATTAATATATATTGAGAACAGAAAAACGTCAAATAATATAAAAGAAAATTAAACGCTCAAAACATCATCTATTAAGTAACAGAAAGAGTATTATGATCAGGGAATATAACTTCCAAAAGAAGAAGAAAAACCATACCTTTAATGGCAAAAAGAAAATAATAACAAAAATTAGATAAATAAAGAAGATGCAGGGTGCAATGATCTCATGTGTACAAGAGTTCCATTACTTCTGCTAATCATATGCAAATGGGTTGACAGACAAATCAAACATTGTCCCAAGCCACTACCTTTAATCAGTGATTGATTTGTACATCTTGTAACGGAATAAAATAAAATGAACTTTTAGTTTATCATTCAATTGAATTTTTCCTTGATATTCAATTACATTCAATCATGTTCTAAAAAATATGCATAAAGTGTCAAACAATTGTGTGAGAGCAAGAAGAAAAATGTGCAAGGAAAACCCAAGTTTACAAGCCTGCATAATCGAGAAATCTGATATTTTGATTCAGAATAAACTAATCAGCAAGAAGGCTTAAAACAATCCCTCTCATTAATTTAGATTTATTCATTCTGTCAGAGCTCCCAGCTTAGATAGGTTAGCAAAATGGAAGACAATGCATTATGTATGAGGTTGTAAACCAATTCAATGTATTATATATGAGGTTGTAAACCAATCTAGGATATCAATGCAAGATTTTAGTCTTGAACAATCGCACTATTGAAACATAATAGCAACTACTCAAGAAAGGTGTAATTGAGCATAAAGGATAGATTTTATTGGAGGATTGTGATCCACCAGTTTCACATGACATGTATCATTTTATTTGGACCTTAATAAAGGTCTTCTGTGGGTCACATTGTCATACAAAGTTGCACGAAAGTCTGAAAATGATGTGGAGATGAAACAAACAAAATCATAGGATTTATAAATTCCAACAAAACAAATAAAAAATGAACAATCTCTGGGCATATATTGCTGACAATCCAGCCATGATGCAGCTTGCCTGTATGAATGTCAATTGTCTTTCGGACCTTCCTCAACACTCTTTCTCATAAGTGATATTACATGGGCTGGCTCAGGGGCTCCAAACACTGAACTTCCTGCCACAATGCAGTTTGCGCCCGCTGAAGCAGCTAAGTCAATAGTCGAAGGCCCTAAACCACCATCTACCTGTTTGTGTTGTACACAATTCAGTGAGTGGTCATGCCAACAAGCACAAAGTCAATGATCTTTCTCAATTTCTTTGACACAGACACATGAGAAACACAGAAGCAGAGACCAACTTTATCTTTGAATTCTTCCTCCTTCCAAAAGTAGGAATTTGCAACATAAAAATAAACAGAACAAGGAGGAAAGATGGAAAACCAAAAACAGAAAATCATGTGCTTTAAGATAAGGTGACAGATTACAAATAAATAAATAGGTAACCTCAGAGCTGTCTGAAAGAGAGGAAAAGTCAGAGAAACATTAGGACACCTATACATGAAAAAGTTTACAATAGGGAATAGAACAAAGCAACCATTACTCAGTTTCACACCATCACAAATGTTTCCAGCAAGAAAAACGAAGTACTGGCGTTACAGCAAAATCCAAAATGCTTTCAGAAGTTCCCAAGAGTTATGTATAAGTTTTCAAGTTAATTTAAGTTTTTGAAATCCCACTACCAAAAAGGTTTTTCTTCTAAAAACAGCCAAGTTGAAAAAAATAAATCAGGAGATGCAGCTACCAAGCAAATAAAAACATGCGAATCTAAAAGAAAATAAGGAATCAGAAAGTTAATTGCAGAAGTGCTTGAAAGATTACTAACAGACAATAAAAATAGAGATGGACTCACCTCTATATCAAGGGATGGATACTTCTTCCTTAATGTCTTTACCTAATAATGGGAAATAAAACAAAGGTAAGGCAATCAGGAAGACATGGCACTAGAAAAATTTGGAAATGCGAATGTGTGTGAGAGAGAGAAATGTCATGACACCTTATCCATCATATCTGGCATGAACTTCTGTCCACCAAATCCAGGTTCCACAGTCATCACAAGGACCATTTCCACAGGATTTTCACATTCAACCTGTGAATTTAACACAACATATGTTATGCATCCCATCCCAAGGATCCCCATTTTCCTTGTACAGAGTATCAAATCTATATCCAAATTGCCAGCACAAAAACTTGAGAATTAAACAAGGCAATATTTTTTTTGTTTTAAATATATACCAAAGGAAAAACTTCCTCAATAGGAGTTCCAGGCTTTAATGCTACACCAGGCCTCATGCCCTTTGACTTGATTTTCTGGATCAGTTCTCTCCAATTTTCTGCAAAATGCACAATGCAAACTTCTCATAAGAAAAAAAGAGGAGAGGGGGATTTGGAGAAATAAAAAGGTAATTAAATTTTATGCAGTGAAGAAACATGAAGTATCTAGATAGTCTAATAACAAACCTTTGGATACTTCAACGTGAAATGTAAATCCAGAAGCCCCAGCTTTTCCAAAAGGCTCAACATAATCAAGAGGATTTGTAACCATAAGGTGACAATCCAAATATGCCCTGCAATATAGGCCATACTAGTTAGTACTTAGAAAGAATAAGAATGTTAAAAGAATCAACTCAAGTAAAATTCAAGAAAGATGTAAGACATTACTTTGTATGTTTTCTCAAACTCTCAATGACTGGAGCACCAATCGTTAGATTGGGCACAAAGTGCCTATAAGAAAATGAAAATTCATATATTAACCCATCCAATAAGAAAAAAGAAGAGAATTTTCTTGTATCTTAATAAGCAATAGTAAATCAACATTAACAACATGAGCAAATTAGTGCAAATTGAAAAGAACCAGAATTTCAAAAACCCAATTGGTATTATTTGGTACATCAAACATACCCATCCTGCACAGAATAAGAGAAACCTCAAATTACTTCTTCTTTAAATTTCTAACCCTAATAAAAATCATCAAAATAAAAGAGGAAAAGGAGAAAGTACCATGATATCCATGTGTAGCCAATCAGCGCCGCAATTGATCATGCGTTCCGCTTCCGATGCCAAATTCGAGAAATCCGATGACAGCATGGACGGTGCAATTTTCGCCGTTACACCCATTTTTCCGATTGTTGACCCGATTACACTGGTTTCGGATTCGGATTATGAGGACGACTTGCGTTGAAGATTCAAGAATTGTAGGAAAGTTGCTGAAACGGAGTCGTTTAGGAGTTAAAATAGCTTTGAATTTTGTTCTTCTTAAGGTACCAGGCCCTAGTCCCCACCTACCTTGTTTGACTTGTATACCGGAAAGAAAAGTGCTAGTCCGACCTGCAAAACGACATCGTTTCCTATTATTAAATACTCCAAATGTTATTTTCTCTCTCTTTTTTATTTAACATTTTTTTTTTTAAAAATCCTATTTAATATTATTTTTTTCTAAGAAGCAATATCTAATATACATTCTCGTTTTTTATTTTTTGGTGTATTGAAATTTATAGATTTTGATATATGAAAAATAATTATTTTACATAATATATATTTTTTTATACCATCAATTTTATATATATTTTTGTTTATTTTGTTAAATTATCTCGATAACTTTCACTAATTCACTATTTTACGAATATTGAATGAAAATTACAATTAATATATAATTAATAAAAAAAATTATTGATTAAATAAATAAATAATTGATATGTTGATCTTGGTTGTGATGTTTTCTCATAAAGACATTCAAATTTTTTGTTGCCACTATTTTTGTGCTTTATGCTCAACTTTGATAAAAGTTCATATAAGTGTGTTTGATCCGAGAAAATGAAAAGATAAAAAGAAATTTTTTTTTTTTTTTTTTTTTTTTTCGGCTGGAGGCCAAGTCAAAGATGAAACCATCGCATTACACAAATGCATGATTACATAAAAGATTAGAAAAGTTGATATGAGTGTCGTTGAAATGACTCATAATTATTATATATATATATAATAATATTGTATTTTCAAAAGAAAAAAAAAAAAAAAAAAAAAAAGGGGGGGGAAGAACTATTAGTTTTGTAGATATTATACGACTCTTTTTCTAGGCAAAGATAATGTGATGGCTCTATGAATAATACTAAAATTTAATTTATATTTTATGTTACATAATGCTATATAATATCATTTTAACTAACCGATAAAAAAAATCATTTAATGGCATTAGCTAAAATTCTAAAAGTTCAATTTTAGTATCGGAATTAGAAAAAAAAATTATGAGCGATAAAATTTTTTAGATCATAATTTATATTAAGATGATATATATAATTAAACTAATTTCTTTATATTTAAAGAAAATGTTCACTTAAAATAAAAAAACTAAATATAATATATGACTAAATTTTTATAATTTTATACTTAAAAAAATTAATATTTTAAAAATTAAATAATAATGACCACCCTCAGTCCCTAACTCCGTAATTATCCATCTTCACGAACATAGATAATAATAGGTTACACAATCAAGTTTTATTTGCAAATTCTTTGAAGCAAATATTTTCTTTAAAAAAAAAATTGTAATCTTATTTGATTGTATGTAGGAATCTCCTCCAATGTTTAAGTTAGAAATTTGATTAGAATGTTTTTAAGTAGTATGAGTCTATTTGGTCGTTTTAGTGTTTTTTTATTAAAGGATTTGACTTAATTGTTATGAGTTAAAAAATTATAACTCATAAGAATTAAATCAAACACTCACTAAAAAAAAATAACACATATGATTAAAAAAAATAAATAAGAATTAACTCCTAAATCATCTTATTTATAAGTACTCACAGGTTTTAATTTGATTTTTCGACTCGATTTGAATTATCTTTAAACCATAATCACCTCTAGTTGAGAGATTAAAATTTTAAATTATGAATACACACAAGTTTAGCTTAACAGTAATATTTATTCAACTTAGGCAAAAAGAAATCTAAATTTGAATTTCCTTCCCGTTAAAAAAATAATAATAATTAAACTATAAATATTAGAGAAAAAATAATAATTCTTTAGTTAAATTTTAAAAAAGAAAATGAATATAAGAGTAACATTCAAATTAAATGAATATAAAGTTTAATTAGTAAATAAAGGGATTTGTTTGATACAAATGAATTCTATAAAATTTAATTTATATTAACTTATAAATTTATATTTTTATATTTAATACAAATAAAATTCATTTAAAAAATTTAATTTTTTAATTTTACAAAATTAATTATACTTGAATTAAAAATTTTCATAGAATTTGCAAGTAAATTCTAAACTTAACCATAAGTACAAACTATTAAAATTGATAAATTTTAAGTATAACAAGAAGATTCAAATAAGAAAATTCATTTACAAATATTGAAAGTTATAGTATTAGATAATTAACATATATTTCATTTCTTATATCATTTTCTTTTTATCTTTTAAATCAAATCAAGAAATCATAATGTCTTGAACATGTGTATGGCTAAGACAAAACCATGCGCCGGATGGAGACAAAGAATATGTGAGGTTGGTGTGGCCATTGGCCTAACAGACAACACATTTATTCTATGATTATATCTTAATTTAATTAATTAATTATCATCGTCATTTTTTTTTTTTTTGTTATATATTATATTCTTTTTTGGATTTAGGGCAAATGGATAATTATATTTAGTGGGTTCACATCCTCCACATATACTCTTTGGACTTTATAGGATGATTGGACCCCTCCAAAGGCCCATGTCTTCTAACACTGCCACCTACCCCATATTATGTTTGAATGCTTTTGTAGTGCACTTAATTTATAATTAAATCTAAATTTATAACCGTTCAATCGGTTATTTTTAATTTTTATGATTATAAATAAAAGTGTTTATGATTCGGTTTAATTAGTTTAGAGTAAATATTTTTAATTAAATTAATAAAATTAATTTTTAAATATTTTAAATTTTAATCAAATCAAATAATACTAAAAAAATATTTAAATCAAAACTATTTAGATTCAGTTTAGTCGGTTTGACAAAAATAAAAAATAAATAAAATAAAAAATTAAAGAGATTATAAAAATTTAACAAACATTAAAATAAAATCATATTACTAAATAACAATTAATCTTATCAATACTAAAAAAAAAATTATCAGATTGTGTAATCAAAATTCTATAGTATAATAATAATAATAAATTAAAATGAAATATTCTCTAAGAAATTAGTAGAAATCAAAATAACAACTTAAAAATCCTTTAAAATATAGAAATTTATTAGATGTAATACCCCGAATTTCGATTTATTATAGGGTATTTATTTTTGAAAAGGTTAAATTAAAATTTAATTGATTTTAGATTTTAAATATTATTATTATTATTATTATTATTATTATTATTATTATTATATACATATAAGAAGATAAAGGAATGAAATGGATAAAGGAAAGAAAAAGTAAAAAAAAAAAAAAAAAAGAGAAGACAGAAATAGAAAGAACGGGAACCGAGAGAGAGAGAAGCAGAAAGAAATCAGTCAAGATCGTTGCCTTCCCGTCGCCGTCCGTCGACACGCACCGGACCACCAGAAAGAGGAGGCCGAGACGCTTCCAACGCCATCAATCCGGTCGCCATCCGCCGCCGAAGCGGTCACCGGCCAGAAACCTTTCGATCACTGTTTCGTTGACTTTTCGACCTCCGTTTCCGACGATTCTTGTACCGTTGGACTCGTTATCTCGTAAGCTTCGATTCGGTATCTCATTTGTGAATTATGGTGAACGTTTGAATTTTCGCCTATGTACGGTGTAATTTCGGATCTGCCGACGCGTCTTTTCGGCAATCCGTAGGTGAGAAAATTAAGTGGTGCATATTTTCGGTATCCATACTTCGATACGAATTTATTGACACCAATTTTGCAGCTGTCCGACACAGTCGATATTTTCCGATGACTTTTCCGGCGACTCTCTCATTGTGCGCTCAATAGTCCGGAATTTATCTTTAATGATTAAATTAGTATCTGAATGATTTATTTCAGCGTGTTGGGATTGTTATGAATTTAGATAGTTAGTTATAATTAAAATTTCATTCCTAATGATTTGTTATATGTTATTTTCTATGTCGTCCAGGAC
>CATKHJ010893648.1:0-12533 GCA_949750685.1 Vernicia montana
TTTCCTAGACTTTTAAAATCTTCCTCTAGCTTTGAGTGTTTTTCCTTATAAAACTTCATTTTAGAAAAATATTTTTCACATTTTAAAACCATAGCTTCTAATATCTCATCATTATCTACATCATCATCACTGTTATTTAAATCATCACAAGAAAGAGATATAGAGCATACCTCATTAGAAGAGTCCTCCAAAGCCATGAAGCATAGATTTGCAACATCTTCCTCTTCTTCATCATTGAAAGAGTCCTCATCCCATGTAGGTTTGAAGTTCTTCTTCTTTTCCTTATCCCACTTCTTTTTCTTTTTGAGTTTAGGACATTCCGGTTTGATGTGTCCTTGCTTTCCACATTCATAGCAAGTTACTTCACTTTTCTTTTCCTTGTTGGAGTTAGCATTTGAGGTAGAGTTGGAAGGAGGTCTTCTAAAGGATCTCTTATTTTTTGCTTTTGATGATCTCCTTCACTCTTCTTGAAAGCGTTGCCAACTCATCATATTCTTCTTCACTCTCATCCAAGTCACTTTGGCTTTCTTCATCAAGATCTTTGAAGCACTTGAGAGCAAGAGCTTTCTTCTTCTCACCTTGAACCTCTTCCTTTTCCATATTCATTTCAGGAGTGAGAAGCTTTCCAATAAGAACATTGGTTGGAAGCTTCTAAAGATCATGAGCTTCTTCAATAGATGAAATTTTGGATTCAAAGTTCTTCTTTGGAAGTGCTCTAAGGATTTTGTTGTTGATGTCTTCTAAAGAGTAGCTTTTCCCAAATTTTCTCAAGCTAGTCACAATGCCAAGTAATCAATTTGTCATATGGGTTACATTTTCACTAGGCTTCATCTTGAAGAGTTCATATTCTTGAACAAGCATTTGAATCTGTTGAACTCTTCCACACTCTTTTCTAGATAGAGTACTAAAAAGAATTGCCATGGCTCTTTTGTTTTTACCATTGGCTCTTCTTTGAGCTTCTACCCAATCTTTTTTTGGAATCAACTCTTCAACACCTTCTACCACCTTTGATGGAGGCTTCCATTCTTCAAGCACACCATCCCATAGATCCACAATGTCACTATCAAGATAGACTTCCATTCTATACTTCCAATAAGCATAATCAGTGCCATCAAAGTGAGGCTTGAGGTGATTGATCCCTTCGTTGGCCATTAAGATCTTTTCTCAAGCAATTAAGCTTGTTGAAATGAGACCTTTGCTCTGATACCACTTGTAGCCCAAGATGAACCAAGAAGGTGGGTTGAATTGGTGGGCAATTAAAAAATTAATTCAACAAGAAAGAAAGAAAAGAAAGAACACAAAGATTTATAGTGGTTCAGATTATAACCAATCCTACATCCACTCCCCAATCAACAATTGGGTATTTCACTATCTATGAAGTTTTACCAAGTTCACTCCCAACTTAGTGTTTTAAAGCTCACACCAAACTTTACAAGTGTTTTCAAGGCTCACATTAAAAACCTCACAAGTGTTTTCACTAAGGCTAACACTCAAACCAATCAAGAGTTTTACAAAGGATCACTCCCCAAACTAACAAGTGTTTAATGGCTAACACTAAACCCTTTTTGAGCAATGAATGCTCTTACAACAAACACACAAGGTGTTTAAGAAAATTGAAAGCTTTGAGAAATAAATTTGAAAGAGTTTGGTTGTTGGATTGTTAATTGATGTTCTTAACTCATTTTGATGGGGTATTTATAGTGATCACCCACAAAAAGAGCTATTACAAAGAAATGATAACCAAATCTGCTTGCTACAGTAACAAATCCAGCATTAAATGCTGGTCAGGCCACTTTCGCGCTCGCAATGAAATATTGCGCTCGCTATTGGTGAATCACGGTCGCTATAAAAATATTGCGATTGCGATCTTCATATGGATCCAAGGGTTAGTGCCACGTGGCATAACCCCATTCACTACTGATGTTACCATCACAATTGATTTCTGCCTTATGAATGTTGCGGTCGCAACTCCTATGTCGCGGTCGCTATATGCATATCGCGCTCTAGGTCGCGTTCTCAAGTCTGACCGCGAACGCTACTGGATGTTTTTTGCACTTTCTAGCTCATATCTTAGTAGCGGTCACGATGGATAGGTTGCGGGCGCGACATGGGTATTGCGGGCACTACTTCATTGTTGCAGACGCAATTTATAGGTCAGGCAGAACACTTAGTGAATTTTCTAAGTTCTTCATTTCCAAGCACTATTAAGTCATTTTAACAGAAAAAATACACTAACTTGAAATGTTAGATCAATTCAACTTAATTGCCAAGATCAAAATAGAGATTGACTTAATTGTAGCACACAACTTAGGTCAACACCTATCACCCAAATATGTCCAAGCACTGACCTAGATATAACTTTGGTTCCTTTTGCCATCTTCCTTTTCAACCATTCTCTCACGCGAACGTGTTCAAGCATTGGCCTAGACATCATTTTGGTTCCTTATACCGTACATTTTCAACCATGTCTCTCACCCAAATATGTCTAAGCACTAACCTAGACATCACTTTGGTTCATTGTACCATCCCTTCTCCCAGATTCACTATCATCAGGATCGTCTTACAGACAAGATAATTTTGATGAGGGGCAGCTGTGAACCCTCATTTTAGCACCTCCAAAATTATTTCTGAACTCACCAGAGCTTACCAGAATATTTTTCTATCCAAACTGGTACTTTTTTTATTCTGACTGGACTACCTGTACCAAACAACATTTTCCCAAAACTAACTGCTAAAATATCCGGTAAATAATTTTGGATCCACCACCACTGACCGGTAATTTTTTGAACCTCATAATACCTCGGAAACTGACCTGAAAATTGAAAAAAAGCCAACAAATCAGACTCTGAATGCCTTCCGCCGAAGCTCCTGGAGGATCCGCCAGACTCTCCGGCGAATCTGCCAGGCCTCCCAGAGGAAGCAGCCAAAACACCTGGCAGATCCGCCGGAATGGCCGGCGGATCCGACAACGCGTATCTTTTTTTGCTGTACTCCCACCACGTCAGCAGCCGCCAGAAGTCCTGGCAGATCTGCCAGTCCTTCTGGAGCGTCCGCCAGAAGCTTGCGGACGCGCGTGGTTCTAACGTGCGTCCGCGAGCGCGTCTCGCGGCTGACACCCTTTTTCTCTGAAATACCCTTTTACCCCTTCTTCAGCTTATTTTTTTAGCCTTTTTGACCCTATCCTTTTAGTCTTTTCACTATTTCTCTTCCTAAACTACCCCCACCTCATTTTCCTAGAAATACCCCACTCCCTCACCACTTCAATTCACACCTCAAGCATCTTGTTGATTGGCTATCCAATTTGCTTCTTCTTCTCTCTCTCTCTCTAATTAGTTTTAATCTTCAATAAGTTAATTAATTAAAAATTAATTTTAATTAATTAACTAATTTTTCAATTAGTTTTAATTAATTAATTAAAAATCAATTTTAATTAATTAATTAATTTTTCAATTAGTTTTAATCTCAATTAACTAATTAATTAAAAATCAATTTTAATTAATTAATTAATTTTTCAATTAGTTATAATTCCAATTAGTTAATTAATTAAAAATCAATTTTAATTAATTAATTAATCTTTCAATTAAGTTTTCTCACTCATCAATTATTTAATTAATTAAAAATCAATTTTAATTAATTAATTAATTTTTCAATTAGTTTCCACTCAATTTGATTAATTAGTCCTTTTAATTAATCATCTTACTTAATTAATCCTTTTAATTAATTAAAATTGGGTAATTAAGCCATCAAATCATCAAATTAATTTCCTTCTAGATTAATTTAAATTCATCATCCAAAATCGATAAAACAGAATTTCGATCCATCACTCCGCCCACTCAAAGTCCCCCCAAAGAAAAGGTACATCATCTTCTCTCACTCAAACCCCAAACCAAATCAAACCAATCAAATATGACCGATTTTTAAAACCCCCTTCCACCTCATAGTAGAACGAACTACGTGGGTTTTGATCCTCATTCAATGGGGTATGTAGGCACGCTTGGAATCTGAATCCAAGCCTCAAATCCAAATCCAATCAATCCCCTCCCCCATTTATTTTCCTTGTAAATGTTAATTTATACTTTCTTTATAAATTTCAATTAATGCATTTAGTTAATTATTTTTTGGAGTTAAGGAGCGATTTGTGGTTCTCCTAGGATCCATAAGGACTAGAGAGAACACTCTCCTTAACTTGTGGATGCCTTTAAATACTTGCTCTTTATTTTTTCATATATTCCATAAATATGCCATGATCACGCATTTTATAATCGTCATTAATACTTGTCATTCATAAAATCAATTTTCAAAAGTCAAATCAAATTTAAGTGTCAAATCAAGATTATTTAAAACCAAAAACCTAATCCCTGAGCTCAAACTTAGTTCGAAGATTAGTGATTTTATCATTTGGTAAATTAATCAAAGATTAATAAATTGGAGTCAAATTGGGTTTTTTCTTAATTTTCCCATTCAAATAAATTAGGGTGGCAACTCCCGAATCCTTTTCAAAAATCAAATCAATTTTCTGAGGCGATAGCCGCTTCCAATCGTGAGCACCGAAACTCGTACCTAACCTCCCTTAAAAATCACTCTCGCCTTTCTTTAAGGCATTTTCTGAGCGAGAGGAGGGGCGGTCGGGCGAGGCCTCACACTATACTTCACTTTTTGTACTTGTACATATTTTCATGAAAAGAAACAAATTCTTTTCTTTCTTTTTATTATTATTGCTTCTGCTAAATCTTCTTCGTTAATTTAACTTCGAGTAGATGTAAGTACTTAGACATGTATAATTATTGTTCCCCCTCCTAAGGAGGAACTACTTGTTGTTTCTTGCATTCCATTTTGTCTTGACAAATATGAATACCTCACCTTAGTAAGGATTTTTGGCCTTCCCATAGAGAGGGCTTTGGCCTTGCCTTAGCAAGGGCTTTTTTCTTCGCCTTGATGAAGATAACACCTCACCTTGATGAGGTGCCCCATCTTGATGAGGTCTTTGGCCTTGCCTTAGCAAGGGTTTTTTTCTTCACCTTGACGAAGATAACACCTCACCTTGATGAGGCGCCCCATCTTGATGAGGTCTTTGGTATTATGACATTTTGAGAGAAATTGTATAATTTCATTACTGGTTTTATTTATAATACATTTTAAGGTGTTGAATATTCCAAGTGTGAGGAATTTCAACTCCTTCTAATGTTACAAGCTTGTATGTTGCTGGACCAATTACTTTCTGAACTTGAAATGGTCCTTCCAAGGTTGGAGCGAGCTTTCCCAATCCTTCTCTTCAGCCTGTGGCTTCAAGTTGTCTCATTACTAAATCTCCTTCAGCAAACACTCGAATTTTCACTTTCTTATTGAAGTAATTGGCTGCTCTAGTTTTGTAGGCTTCTAGGCGAATTGCTGCTTTCTCTTGAAGCTCTTCTAAGAGGTCTAGATCAACTCTTCGTGCTTGTTCATTTTGCTCATCTTCTAGAAATTTGATTCTTCCACTTGGCATGCCAATATCAACTGGAATTATGTCCTCGATTCCATAAGTTAAACTGAAAGGAGTTTCACCTGTGGATTCCTGCAGGGTTGTTCGATATGCCCATAACACATGGTGAAGTTCATCCGCCCAACCTCGACCATGACCATCTAATAGTTTCTTCAACCCTTATAGAATTATTTTGTTAACCACTTCAACTTGCCCATTTGATTGTGGGTGAGCAATGGATGAGAAATGTTGCTTAATCTGAAGACCATCACAAAAAACTTTCACCTTAGCATTATCGAATTATTTTCCATTATCACTAACAAGTTCATATGGAACTCCAAATCGACATAAAACATTTTTCCATAGGAAGTTGATGATCTTTTCTGCGGTAATGGTATCAAGCGCTTTAACTTCTATCCATTTGGTAAAGTATTCAACAGCTACAAGTAGAAATTTCCTTTGATCCGAAGCCATTGGGAAAAGTCCCAAGATGTCAATTCCCCATTTGGCGAACGACCAAGAGCCTATGATGGGAACTTGTTCTGCAGCTGGAATGCATTTATTACGAGCATACTTTTGACAAACAGGGCATTGTCGTACCAACTTAATTGCATCTTGTTTAATTATTGGCCAAAAGTATCCTTTTCTGATCACCTTCACAGCTAAAGCTTTACCACCTATATGCATGCCACATGATCTTTCATGTATCTCCCGAAGTATATAATCTGCTTCTGTAGGCTTGAGACACTTCAACCATGGTAGTGAATAGGCTCTTTTGTACAAGGTTCCATTATGTAATGAAAAATGAGCGCTTCAATATTGCACCTTTCTCGCCATTTTAGGATCTGCAGGGAGTTCTCCTTTATCCAAATAGGCGTTGATGGTGTCCATCCAACTGGGCTCTTCGTCTATTTGCATAACCTTTTCGTTATCGTGAATGCTAGAATGGGCTAATGACCCTATGAAGATTTTTTGAGGAAGTTCTGCTGGAGGAGTAGCTGCCAGTTTACTGAGGCTATCTGCTCGGCAATTATTAATGCGAGGAATTTTGTGAAATTGAATATCAACCTCTTTGTCCTTCATTTTCTGTACCAGGGCCTTGGTTTTTTCTAAGTACTTTAGCATATTTTCATCTTTTGCTTCAAATTATCCCTTGATTTGGCCAATAATCAATTAAGAATCACTGTAGACTTTAAGAGCTTCTAACCGTAGACAATCAGCAAGCAATAACCCTTGAATCATTGCTTCATATTCAACTGTATTATTTGTAGTTGAAAAATCTAGTCTTAAGGCATATTCCAGCAAAAAAACATTTTCTTTTCGCAGTACAATACCTGCTCCACTACTTCCAGTACTACTTGCCCCATCCACATAGAGTTTCCAGGTGGGACTTAGTTGAATTAATGTTGTGACTGATTCGGTTTCTCTAACAGCTTCAGGTAGTGTAGCTTGATCGATGGGATAGACTGCAGTTAAGAAAGAACATTCAGAGATGAAAGCAGCTAAAGCCTGGGCTTTGATGGCTGATAGAGGTTTGTATTACAATCCGTGTTGGCTCAATTCAACGGACCAACATAACATCCTACCCAAAGTCTCTGGCTTATGAAGGACTTTCTGAAGTGGTTGGTCCGTTATAACTACTGCCTAATGAGCTTGCAAATAAACTTTGTATTTCCTAGCAGACAAGAGCAAAGTATAGGCAAGCTTTTCGATTGGAATATAATTCAGTTCAACTCCTTGTAGTACTTTATTGAAATAATAAATTGGCTTATGTGTGGAGCCTTCTTCTCATATTAGCACTGAGCTTATAGCTTGGTTTGAAATAGATAGGTAGATCAAGACTTGTTCGCCAGGCAATGGTCTACTCAAAATTTGTTAAGAACTAAAAAAAGCTTTAAGTTGTTCGAAGGCTATTTCGCATTCCATTGTCCATTCAAAAGTATTTGTCTTTCCTAATTTTTTAAATAAAGGAATATACTTCTCTGCAAATCGGGACAAAAATCTATTGAGGGTTGTTATCTTTTCGGTCAGTCTTTGAACCTCTTTCATATTCTTCAGAGGTGACATATCAAGAATGGCCTTCACTTTGTCTGGATTGGGTTCTATTCCTCGTTCGCTGACCATAAACCCGAGGAATTTTCCTCCTCTAATAAAGAAAGCGCATTTTTCAGGATTTAACTTCATTCCATACTTATTCATCACTGTGAACACTTCCAATAGGTCTCGAATATGATCTTTGAAGCTCTTGATTTTGACTATCATATCATCAACATATGCCTCCAATTTCTTGCCCAACAAATCTTTGAACATCTTGTTGATAAGACGTTGATAGGTGGCTCCGGCATTTTTGAGACCAAAAGGCATGGGCATGTAACAGTAAGTGCCTTTCTCAGTGATAAAGGATGTTTTTTCTTCATCATCACGATGCATCCTGATGATGAAGAAAACCCTGCTTCGCATGTAGTGAAGATAAAAAACCATAAACGGCTGTTGAATCTACTAACTTGTCAATCATTGGCAACGGAAATGAATCCTTGGGACAAGCTTTATTTAAATCAGTAAAATCAACGCACATTCTGTAGGTTCCATTGGGTTTCTTCACTAAGAAAACATTGGCCAACCACTCAGGATAATAGACTTCTTGAATGAATCCTGCCTCCATCAATTTATCAACTTCGCCATCAATAATGGCCTGTCGTTCACCTCCGAAGCATCTCTTATTTTTCTTTATGGGCTTGAAATCAGGATTAACACTAAGTTGATGTGTGATAATCTCTGAACTGACCCTTTCATCTCAGTTGAGGTCTAAGCAAAGATGGGCAAGCTTTCCCTCGGGAAGTGTCAACCTTCTTTGTTCTGTTCTTCTGTTAAGGAAGAATTGATGAGCAAAAATCTCTTTGGGTCCCCTTCTTGAACAAAGACTTTTTCTAATGCTTCCACTGGTTCAGTTCGTTGAGATGGCTTTAATTCACCTATCTTCGCTTCTATCTCAACCATCGCCACTTCCTCAGAACACTGCTTTCTTTTATTTTAGTTCGCCTTTGATTCACTTGATTCATCAGTCTGAGTTCCATATACATAGAATTCTCCCCCTGATGGCTTCGAAATTGCCATATTTAATCTTCTGATATTGACTGAAGCATCCAGTGCATATAATAATGGTCGCCCCATTAAAACCTTATAGGCTAGCAGTGTTTAAACAACTACAAAAGTAGCTATTATAGTTACACATTCTGGTGCTAGACCTATAGTGAAAGGTAGTTTTATCACTCCTCTTGATGGGACTTCGGATTCATCCAATATGCAAATAGGATTATTCAATTCTTCAAGATCTTCTTCTTTCAATCCCATTTTTCGGTATGCTTCTATAGTAATCAAATTCACAGAACTACCATCATCTACCAAAATTCTCTTTACTAAAAAATTAGCAATGATAGCTTGAATTACCATGGGATTTGCATATGGAGCATTTGATGCGTTCTCATCCATCCAATTTTTTGCTCCATTACAAAATACAAATTCTGGTGTCTCTCGTTTCCTTGCTAAAGCCTTAGCTTTAGTTTTGCCAATTGGAGGTTGAACAGGTCCTCCAGTTAGATAATGAATACACCTGCCGAACTATCATTCGCAGGTTGTTTGCCTTTATCTTGAATAACTTGTGACTCTTGCCGACCAACTCTTGGTTCCTTTAAAAATTTCCCGAGATACCCTTGTTGAATGAGTCTTTCAATTTCTTCCATCAATGACCTGCACTCATTGGTATTGTGACCATGAGTATCATGAAAGAGACAATATCTGGTTTTATCTCTCCACTCTGGAGCTCTTCTCATTGGCTTAGGTCTCATCTATAAATTCTGATCTTGGAATGCTGCAAACACCTCTACTGGACTTGCAATGAGAGGTGTGAACTTTGAAGGATCAAATCGTGGTTGTCTAGGTCTTTCTGGACCTCTTCTTCTAAAGTTAGTATCTTTTTCATTCTTTTCTACCAATGGGACCTGTTCGTTCTCCTTCTTCTATTTTTGACAATCTCTGGTGGATTAAGAACTTCAAACCATTTTCTCTTCGAAATGGAACTATTATTGTAGGCATCATCTTGCCTCATATACTTTTGGGTTATAGCCATTGCTTCCTCTAAGGATTGGGGTGCATGTCTACTCAAGAATTTAAAATAACCCTTATGAATGGTACCATTCTGGAGTGCTTCGACAACCCTGGATTGATCTAGCTTCGTCACCTTCAAAGCTTCTATATTAAAACGTGCCACATAATTTCAAAGAGATTCATTATCTTCTTGAACTACCTGTTCTAGGAACTAAGTTATTTTCTCTATTGGGATACTTGCAACGAACCGATAGATAAAACTCTCCACAAGCTGCCTGAAAGAACTTATGCTTTCTTCTTCTAATCCATCAAACCACCTTGTTGCTGCTCCCTTCAAGGATCCTCGAAAGGCCTTACATAATACTGCATCGCTTGTGGTTTGTAATTCCACAGCGTGTTTATAATCCATCACATGAATCTTTAGATCTGACTCTCTATCGTATCTTGCGATAGTCGGTGGTTTAAATTTCTCTGGCATTTTATAATCGCTAATTCTTTTCACAAAAGGCGATTTCAAAGCAAGTGCTAGATTTTTATTCATTACCTTCTTTCCTCTATTGCCACCCATTTCTTTAAAAAACTTCTTCATTACTTCTCTCATCCCTTCTGGGTTGTGCTGACTGGTAGCTTCTTGACTATGCTGGTTTTTATGTTTTTTATGGTGTGAGAAGAGTGATTGAGACATTTTTTGCTCCTCTTCCCCTCCTCTTAGAGTGTCCATTTCCGCTCCTCTTCCCCTCCTCTTAGAGTGTCCTTCACCACTAGGATACTGTTTGTTCTAATCTTTTTCTAACTGATCATCTTTCCTCTGGTTGCTTCGTTCACCTTTATTATCCTTGGCATGTTATGATCGTACTTCATCTTGAAACAATCCCCAGTTCTCTTGATCATGCCTTCCATCCCTTCGAAGTGAAGGGATAACCCCAGTATCCTTATCATCTCCATCTTCATCGTCCCTATACCGATTTACAATCTTAGACTTCAGTCTTTTACCTTGACTCTTTTCTACGTTGTCCACAGCATGGGTGCGAGGTTTTGGGATCAAGGATGTATTTGTGTTTTGCTCTATAACATGTTCTGATATAATAGCTGCATCAGGAACTGGAGGCGATGGTGTTTGTTTATGAATGGTGGCTAAAGCTTGTACTGTGGAAAAGAGATATGATATAATAAAATGAATTAACTATAAGGATGATGAAGTATCAGCTTGTGGTGATATATGTGAGACAATAGTTGGATGGATTGGAATGTTTTGTGGTACCAGAGTATTTAAATATTGCAAGGACATAGCCAAATCAGCAGAAGCAACCTGAGAACTTTGCATAGGCGAAAGCAAAAGTGGTGGAGTAATTGTGGATGGAATTTCTGACAAACCTTGGCTTGTCAAAGTATTTGGAGTCCTTTGCATGGATGTTCCAGGATCATGTAGAGGTAGCAATGTTTCTTCACGGTGAGGCATGATTCTTGAGTCTTTTGCAGGATCGGTTTTGATTATGGTGGAGTTCAAGTTTTGGTCACAAGAACAATAATAGAGGAGCCAAATCAGTTATTCTCAAAGAGAGAAAGAGATCATGAGTGCTACAGAACCCAACTATGCTTATGTTCCCCACAGACGGTGCCAATCTGCTACGCTCAGATATTTTAATTAAGAGGAAAGAGGCTGGATTCTTGGAATGCTTGTAAGATTGTCCTGTTGAATGATCTACAAAACACAAGAAAGTGAAGGAGTCTAGGCCTTAACTTGGGAATGAAACTCCGACGCTCATGTTAGCCATGGAAATAAGATGATCCTTGAAGCTTAAAGTGTAAGTAAGCTTTTTAATGAGAGAAAAAGTTGAGAGTATGAAGAGTTAGCTGCCTCTCCATGGACATGCAAGATAGGCTTTTATACCTGACTGAGTAGAGATATCTTCTGAAAGAGTGATGAGGTGACACTTATCTTCTCCTTATGATGCTAAAGAAAAGAGTGAGTAGGTGTTTTCATAGGAATGTTCCCTTTTCTTACAAGGCAGCTTATGAAGCAGGTGACACAGGTGAATTTGTTTGCCTTGTCATGCTTGGCTTATCACTTGGCTGTTACGTTTCATGTTAGGTGGATGACATCATTGGAATGATGTAGAATGTATCTCAGCGAAGGCATTCTCTGGAAGAGACTTATTGAGTCACTCATGAAAGAGCTCTTCGATTGAAGCTCTTCGGATGCTCTCTATATTGAGCTCTTCAGATGACTGAACTCTTGAGCTTGCTCTTTGACTTGGAGTTCTCTCTCTCTGAGTGGAGCCCATTAGATTCTTTGAGAGATCTGTATTCTTAAGGGCCCCAAAACCCCAAAGCCCAAATTCTCTTAAGCCCTAATTTTTTCCTTATCAACTAAGATGACAGGACCTGATATAGAAATCCATGCATTATCAATGTATTCTTGTAAAGTTGGTATATAACCACTCTGATACCACTTAGCCTCTAATAAGGAAGATTTACAGAAATCAACCCACTGCAAAATTTAAAATTGTTATTAATATATGAACAAAAATAAGAAGGTAGAGAAAATGATTTTCGTAGGAAACATAGCAAGGTTATGAATTATTTAGAGAAATAGCTTATCAATACATACAACTTTCTTCAAGTAAGAAATGAAGTGAAATCTTTATTCCTTAAAGGTATCAAAAGTTATTTCATTTATTGAGTTGTAAAGGCATAGAAAACACATTTTCATATAGTCTGGAAGCTGCTCTATTCCATTGATATCCCATCTGAAATCATAGCATTAAACATATAAAGATGAATTATTACTTAAAGATGAATTATTACTTAATTCCCATCTGAAATCATAGCATAAAACATATAAAAATGAATTATTACTTGATTAGCACACTGGTTTATGTACAGGTGCCTTCATAGATAGAGGCATGTACTAAAATTTTAAACATTACAATAATTATTATTTGTTTTAATACATTAATAACTTGAC